>NMUG010011949.1:0-10488 GCA_002855965.1 Monotropa hypopitys
TTTCATTAAAGGATTTTAATTCTTCAAGTTCTACATTTTTTGAATCAAGATTTTTTTGAAGAATTATTCTTCATTTTCATTTTCTCTTAATGTGGATTCAAGTTCCTTTTTTATTCTTTTTAAATTACCTCATTCTTTATGAAGATCATTGTAAGCTTCTTCAATAGTTTCAATTTTTGATTTTTCAACTTCCTTCAAAATTTCTTTGATTTTAACGTCACTACCAATTTTTGACGGAGAAGAGGAAGAAGTCAAACGTAACTTAGGAGATATAGTGAAAGGAGGATTAACTGTTCCAATTAACACTATATAATTGGGAGTGTTCCCAAAATTGTGTTGATCTTCTTCCTCACTATCGTTGTCCCATTGTAACCATTTTTGAGTTTCTTTTAAGTATTGGCACATCCTAATTTAATATGGCCATACCCTTGGCGTTCATGGCATTGTACTCCAAGGGAAATTTTACTTTTGTCAAACGTTGATTCTTTATTTATACTAGATTATTATTTGTCAAAATTATCAAATTTAGATTGATTGTGAAGAGATTTTGCTTTTCTGAATTTTACAAACTTTTTGATTGTTTTAGTAAATAGTGTAAGATCTTCATATTCTTCTTTATTATCACTTTTATTAATGATAGTATCATCAAAAATAGATTTAAAGGCTATACCCTTAGATTTAGAAGGATACCTATGTTGTAAGTGGTTTAATTTATATGTTTGGAGTTTGCCGATCAATTCTTCAAATTATATATTGTATGCCTCAGGTCATTACTCGATAGTATCAACCTTTGATCGAAATCGACCAGGTAATGAATGTAGGATCTTTCGGCAGACTTTTAGAATGGACAGTGGCTCTCCAAGAGAATAAAATGCATTTACAATATCACTAAAGCAAGTAACAAAAGAATCAAAAATTTTATCTTCATTCATTTTCAGTTCTTCAAATTGAGTTAATAACCGTTGAATTTTAGAAACTTTAACAGTGTGAGTTCCCTTGTGATGAATTTTAAGAGTATCTCATGCTTTCTTCACCGTGGTACAAGAAGACGCGTGACTAAACTTGGAATGACTAAGGGCACCAAAAATACCAGAAAGGGCAGCATTATACTCATAACTATTATTTTCTTGAGGGATCCAATTTTTAAAAGGTTTGATTTTTATTTCCTTTGTTTCTGTATCCTCTTAAGTAGGCTCTTTATAACCATAAACAACAGACCTCCATACATGGACACCTAAAGAAATAAGATGACTTTGCATCTTAATTTTCCAATAAGCGTAATCTGTTCTATCAAAGTATGGTGATCGAATGTTAGAGGCTCATTCTCGAGGAATATTCAAATCCATTGCAAGAATAATAAAATAAGGATAAAAAACTCAAGATTTTAATCTATAAAAGAGTAAGAGGGCTCTGATACCAATTGAAAAATCGTGCAATGAATTACCAAATAAGTCTAGAGGAGGGATGAATAGACTTTTTAATGATTTCTAAAAATATTAAAAACAATTAAAGCGTAACAAGAGAAATTAAGTAAGTACGCAATCACCAAACATTGTTTAAATAAAATCACTGAAGATTTATTCAATGTATAAACAATTAAAATCAATCCCATTTACAAAAAAAATTAATCTCTCGTAAAACAATGGTCCGCGGATCTAAACTAGAAAATTTGATCTGCAGAACACAAATTATTCAGAATCATTAAACACTGAGGATTAATGTCTGAACAAAAGGATACACTGAGGTATCTCGTATTCTCATCTATGATTTTCAAAACATTGAATACGATGATAAGCTAAATCATAAGCGAGACATATAAATATCACACTTATCAGAACTAGTGAATGTATACACAAATATAGTATCACTCACTGATTTGTTTAGTGCATGAATCAACCTAAGTAAGTCCGTGTAAGTGTTACAATATGTATCTCAAAACTCTAACATCAAACAACAAACACTGTGTATCTCTCGTAAGCACACCCACAAATTGTATCAAACTCATAATCACACAATGCACTGTAACACACTTACAATTTCCAGAACCTCTATCAACCAACACACTGTCAAATAGAATTTTCTGTGGTGGAGCACCCTTCTCTCTCTTTCAATCTCTGTAAAAAGATAACACCCACGATGTCTCTCTCTCTCTCTCAATTTCCCATACTCCCTCCCTCTCACGATCTCTACAGTGTCAATATTCCTAATATGTAGAAACCCCTTACATGTATTTTCTACTTCCTCCAACCTCGAACTTTGCATGTTTTCTCTCACCTTCTGTCACCTCTCGGACCCCCCTTGCAAACACACCAACCCAGTCCTCTTCTCTATGAACTCTGTACTCTCCTTCATCTCTAATTCCTCTCTCCTATGAACACAGTATATATTCTTAAGCCAGAAAACACCCACAAATATAGATCCAATGGTTCAAAAATATATTTTGGGAAACAGAGGAACCTTTCAACCGTTAGTCTCCGCGATGGAGGATTTGTCGTAGAATTAGAGACAAGTCTCGATCTTCTTGCTGCAAATTTTTGGAAACGTGTTACAGATCGTATCCCTTGCGCGAACTTAGTTGTGATTTGAAATCAAATGAATTGGATTTTGGAAACTCGGTAGCGAATGCCCTGATGAAATTGCCCAGATGAATCCCATATGGAAACTTCAATTTGGTGCTGCGATTTTGTAACCCCTGCCGTTAATCAAATCGCCCAGACTTTGTAAAACCTTGCGCGATTGAATCCGCAATTTTTGCAAAACCCAGATTGTGATTCTCCTGCTGTGACTTGGAAATTGATGTCTGCGATTGAGCATGTTCTATAATTTTGGGAAGCCTGTGTGGAAACAATCACCCATCTGTTGCAATTTTGTATTGCTCGATCCCTCGATTGCCTTGATCTTTGGTCAGTAGCTGTGGTTCTTGGTGAATCGAGATGAGGAGTGATTGCTGCTGTATATTTGGAAGCAAATTGCACATCTACGATTTTTGAAAGTTGTGATTTGGAAGCCCTGATTTTGCGCAATTTTAATCCGTTTGATTTGCTGCCCCTCGCATGAATTTGCGAACTGATTTTGGGAAGTTTTTCCTTCATGAGAGAAGATTCAGACAGATGCAAACGTGGGTCTAATTTGAATTTTGGAAGTGGGTCGTTGGATCCGAAATGGGTTGGAGCACTGGGTTGCTGGGTTTCCAGATCCGGGATGAGCTTCTGTCACGCCCCGGATTTTCAAACCAAAAATTTTTTAAATCATTTAAAATAGTGAGCAACAATGGATCAGCACTTCATTAACAATCATCTAAGTACTAACTATCCCAATTACACATAAACATGAAAATCCAGACATGAGTTTAAATTATTATAAACCAAACCAAACCATAGAAGTAGGGAGAGAGGGAAGTACTAGTCAAAACCTTACAAGTTTTCCCTACTCTATTACAAGCTCTAAGAGCCTCAATGTAAAATAAAATAAATAAGAAGGGGACTTCTTTCAAATCTTTTTCAAATGCTTCAAGCATCCAAGCCTCCAAAAGAAGGATCACAACCTGTGAAAAAAAATAAGAGCATATCACGCAAAAGTAGGAAATATCTATTACCTAGCATGCTCAAGATCGGCGTGAACGAGTGTGTGAATGTCGGGCATGCAACACATGTATATGTACAAGACATAACAAAGGCAATGATCTATTACTACTATGTGACTCTATCACACAACCACATGCAAGGTATGCTAAACAAGCAACTAGAACAAGTGCTTATGAACATGCACATGACTTTTCATTTCTTTCGAGATATAAACATGAGTTCAACCTTTCTTCTTCTTGTTTTTATATAGAGGATACTCCTTGGAATTTCATGACAAGTCTATTCCAAGTTATCCTAAGTATTCTATATTTTACAAATATTGTTGTAATACTTGATAGGGTGGAATTGGTATAGGTGTTGGCCAACACGCTATCCATTCCTATCCATCATTCCCCAAGTAATGTTGGGAGGACTACGCTACCCCCATTGTGCACAATGTTGCAGATGGAGCGACCATCCCGCATTCCAAAATCACACGAATGCCATGATATTCTGAAAATCATGCAAATGCCACGACATTCCGAAAATCACGCGAATGTCTTATATTATCAACTCCCTATCATAGTAACCAACACAAACAATCTTCCGAAAAATTACACGAAGATGTTCAACTACCATTCCGAAAGTCACACGAATGGGCTCAACCTCTATTCTGAAAAATCACAAGAATGGGTTGAGGCATGTTCCAATTTATGGGTCATCATGTTCATTCCTTTACATTCATAATTTTACAATGTGACTGTGGACCAACACACCCCATGACCAACACACATTGATCACATACCACATGCATCACACTCATCAAAGATGCCCAATTGCATGAATAATTACATGATTAATCTCTATCAATTCTATGCAAAGCTCAACGATACAACAATTACTCCATCATGATCAATATGCCTAACATGTCAATTCTACATGTTTTGTATCCAATTGCATGATTTCACATTAAATTCTATCATAAGATGATTAACACACCAAAAGCCCTAATTTATAGAAATCTAGGGTTCTCCAAAATTTGGGGTTTTCACCCAATTTACACAAATTTGAAATTGACTTCATAGAATTGCAATTAAACATTAGAGACACAAATGATTCAAGACCAAACCCTAGGTCAATTTTATGATTTCACATCCAGACATAAAATTGAATAAAATTAAGAACTCACACAAGGGAGTAGGAGAGGGCACAACCAAGAACAAGCTAGAAAAAAAACATTTCCTACCTCAAAAGCTTCTCCAAAGAAATGCAAAAATCTAAAAATCGAGGAATGGACGATCTATGGTGCTTCCTGGATAGCTTGTGGCGCGTAGAGCAACGTTAGAACTCGGGTTTTCTTTAAAATCTTCTTGGAAGATCCTTGAAAGTTAGAGAGAAGGTAGAGAATATATGGGAGGGAGGTAGAGAGAGAGAGAGAGAGTAGGGTTCTTGAAAATGAAGGAGAAGACCCAATTTTTGGACTCCCTATGGCTTATATACCCCTTACACGTAAAATTCCAAAATACCCTTAATAAAGCAATTCTGTGTGAAATTTGGCCTTCACGACCGGTTGACCACATTGTGTGTACTGGTTGCGACCCTTCTGAACAACCCTCTGAAATTCAGCGACCGGTCGACCGAATTGCGTGTACCGGTCGCGGCCCTTTAAAATGCCCACTGAACCTACACGATCGGTCGACCACATTGCGTGTACCGGTCAATGCCTATATAAACGTCCACTGCATTATCCCGACCGGTCGACCTCTTCTCGTGTACCGGTCGGCCTTAAGAAAATTTCTAAGAAAACTTTAAACGTTGATAACTTTGCCATCCGACCTCCGATTGAGGCGATTCAAGTCTCGTTAGATTCGTAATCGAATTCTCTATCACAATCTAGGGTCAACTACCTTAAAATCATACTAGGATTTTAAGATAAAATAATTTAAGATTCTAAACATAATTCTATGAGATGAATTAAATTTCAGAATTTCTTTATAAAATATGGGTCGTTACATCTCAACCACCTTAAAACAATTTCGTCCCCGAAATTTCCTAAGGTAAGAGTACCAAAGATAAAACAAACTCGACCTGAACAACACAAATCAAAATAACTCCGGATACTTGCCACGGATTTTATCTTCTCGCTCCCACGTTGCCTCTTTCGAACCATGATTGCTCCACAAAACTTTCAACAGGGGAATGGTCTTCCCACGCAACACTTGCTCCCGTGAATCAAGAATACGTATTGGCCTTTCTTTATAGGATACGTTGGCTTCTAACTCTACATTTGACCAATCTATAACATGCGAAGGATCGGGCTCATACTTATGCGACATAGAAATATGAAAAACATCGTGAACATTTGAAATATTAGATGGCAAATCAAGACGGTATGCGACTTCCCCAATCTTTTCAATGATGTCAAACGGTCCAATGAAATGCGGCATCAACTTTTCTTTCTTCCCAAAACACAAAATACCTCGACGAGGCAAAACTTTAAGGAACACATGGTCACCAACCTCGAATGATAAATGAGTGCGATGTCGGTCAGCATAACTCTTGTGGCGACTCTATGCTGTAAGCAATCGCTGGCGTATCGTCTTGATCTGCTCGATAATCTGCAGCGTCATCTCCAGCCCAATAATAGTAGACTCACCAACGTCTAACCAACAAACGGACGAACGACAAGGTCTACCGTACAAGGCCTCGAAAGGTGCCATACCCAAACTCGAATGGTAACTATTGTTATAAGTGAACTCGATTAACGACAAATGATCTACCCAACTCCCATGAAAGTCTAACACACAAGCTCGTAGCACATCCTCCAAAATCTGTATCGTACGCTCGGACTGACCGTCGGTCTGAGGATGAAATGCGGTACTGAACATAAGCTTAGAACCAAGAGAAATCTGCAAACTACGCAAAAAACGTGAAGTGAATCGAGGATCTCTGTCGAACACAATAGAAGATAGAACTCCGTGCAGTCGAATAATCTCCCGAATATACAACCGGCTCAAAGAATCAACAGACTGAGCAACCCGAATCGGTAAGAAATGTGCAGTCTTCATCAAATGGTCAATGTTAATCCAAATAGCATCCTGACCACTCGGTGATCTAGGAAAACCCGAAGAAAAATCCATCATCACGTGCTCCCATTTCCACTCGGCAATAGGTAACAGCTGAAGCAAACCGACAGGGCACTGATGCTCAGCCTTCACTTGCTGGAAAGTTAGGCATTTGGACACGAACACGTCTATGTCTCTCTTCATTCCCGACCACCAAAATTGATGTCTATGATCGTGATACATCTTCGTGCCTCCTGGATGAACAGCTAATGACGAATGATGAAACTCGTATAGAATACCTCCACGGCAAGACAAAGGAACAAATAACCGACCACAGAAACGCAAACTAGTATCGGCGTGGATGATCCATACCTGACGCGTATCCCCACAAAGAAACTTAGCTCGAAACTCCGAAGCCTATGAATCATCTGCCTGTGCCTCAATAACCCAACATGACAGTTCCGAATGAATCGATAAGTTGCACAACGTGTCTTGCTCTCCAACTTCTTTGGCATGCAAAACGAATGGACCCAAGTTTTCCATGGACTTCCAACCAAACACGGCTAGACTAGCAAGATGACAAGATTTCTGACTCAATGCATCAACCACAATGTTAGCCTTACCCAGATGATAGTGTAGCTCAAAATCGTAATCTTCTAAGTGTTCCATCTACTGTCTCTGTCGCAAGTTCAACTCCTTCTACGTGAATAGATACTTCATGCTCTTGTGATCCGAGAATACTTCAAATTTCTCGCCGTACAAGTAATTTCTCCACATCTTCAATGCCAAAATGATGGAGGCAAGTTCTAAATCATGCATTGGATAATTTCTCTCATGCATCTTCAATTGCCTCGAACCATACGCAACGACTTTCCCCTCTTGTATCAAGACACATCTTAAACTGTCGTGAGAAGCATCACAAGAGACGGAGTAGCCAACTCCCCTCTCAGGTACAATAAAGATCGGTGCCGAAGTCAAACGCCTCTCCAGCTCCTCAAAAGCTACCTCACAAGAATCATCTCAAGTGAACGGAACACCCTTATGGGTCAAACGAGTCATCAACGCGACCAATCGTGAGAAGTCTAATATGAAATGCTTATAATAACCTGCAAGTCCTAGAAAGCTACGGACATCGAACACACGTTGTGGATGCGTCCACAAAGAAACAGCATCAACCTTGCTAGGATCAACGGAGATACCTCCCCGCGACACGACATGTCCAAGAAACTTCACTTCTGGAAGACAAAACTCACACTTACTAAGCTTGGCATATAGATGGTGCTCTCGCAGCAACTCTAACACAACCCGTAGATGAACATGATGCTCCTCCTCTGATGCAGAGTAGATAAGTAGATCGTCAACAAACACTACTACAAAACAATCAAGGTGGATACGGAAAATACGGTTCATGAGATCCATGAACGTCGCTGGAGCATTAGTCAAGCCGAATGGCATGACAACAAACTCGTAGTGACCATAACGTATACAAAATGCTGTCTTTAGAATATCTTCCGCCCGAATAAGCAACTGATAGTATCCAGAACACAAATCAATCTTAGAGAAACACGTAGAACCATGAAGCTGGTCGAACAAATCATCAATCCTCGATATTGGATATTTGTTCTTCATAGCTGTCGTGCCGGGAAAATTCTTCTGCCTCCCTTCTTCGCTCCCGCCCGATGTTTTCGAGGGTCGCGTTTCTGGATGGCGTACTTTGACTTTTCGGGGTTTAATACGACGTTTGATAAATGAAAATTGGTGATGGTTGGACTTACTTGATTTTAAAACGTTCAGACTTAATAACGGTTTTATAATTGCCAAGGCAATATATATCCTATTATTAATCTATTTTTCAGAATCGCCACTCGGCATAGAGTTATGGTGTGCCAAGTCACCGGTTTTATTAGGAAAAGGTGGTCTGCGAAATTCAGAAGATCGGGTTCGGAGATTTGATTACGAATGAGGAAGGTGTTAGGCACCTCATTCGCCTTTTCGGTACTTCCTTTTCAAAAATGAATTTTATTCCAATTTAAAATCAACGATTTCTCGGCCAAGAGAAATAAACATAAAACTGATGCTTAAATGAACTTAACTGGGGTATTACAGCTGGACATCACTTTCATTCTATTTTTGAGATTTTCTAAAAGAAAACGAAGGACAAAATGATTTTTGATCTTTTTTTTATTGTTTTTGCATTCTTTAGTTGGACAGAACTCCGACCTTATTTTGGAAAGAATGTCTCTCTTTTTGATTTTGAAATTCCAACAGAATATTAAGTGATTCGGTATTACCTGACTCACAAAATATTTCCGTGATCCTTAGTCAGTCAACTACTGCAAGCTTTCACTGAATGACTCGAATCTAGGAATTTTAATTTTGAAGGTATTTTTGTATTTTTCAGTCGGACGGAGGTTCGACCGTGTTTATGAAAAGAATGATTCTGTTATTGATTTTTGGGAATTCCAGAAGAATATCGAGTGCCCCGGTGTGAACCGATTCCCGAGATATTCTTCCGATCCAAATTGGTCAGCTACTGCAAGCTTTCACTGAACAACACGAATCAAGAAATTAAAATTTTGATTTAAAGGGTTTTATTTTATATGAGAAATGAGATTGTTCTTGTTTTTGGAAATTCCAAAAGAACATCAAATGATCCGGTATGACCCGATTCACAAGATATTCTCTCGATCTAAACCGATCAGCTAATGCAAGCTTTCACTGAGCGGTACGAATCAAGGAATTATATTTTTGGAAAACTAATTCCTTTAGAATTGATTTTCTTGGATTTTGGAAAATCTCAAAAGATGTCAAACGGCCCGGTGTGCACCGATTCATAAGACAATCTTTTTTATCCAAATCGGTCAGCTACTGCAAGCTTTCACTGAACGATTCGAGTCGAGAAATTTCTTTTGTTTTTATGATTTTATGAATGTTTTTCTTTTTCTTTAGTATATTGGCAAATGAAATATTTAAAGAAAAAGGAGAAGAAAATGGATATAAGTATGTATGTATATACGATTATAAACATGTATAACGGGATAGAATATTATATATAAGTCGTGCCGGAATATTTCCGAGCCGGACGACTTATATACAATATACCGACAAGGTCGGGTTTAGAAATATAAAAGTGGAAATGAGACAAGACGGCTTCGATTTTCTCTTTTACAAATTTCAAGAAATGAATGATTGGCTTTTGACGACATGTCGCGATCGTAAGCCAAAAATTCATAAGTCGATTTCTGTAAATTCAATTTCTAACTTATTCAAGAGAATAAATGTTCCAAGATCTCTGGTTATTTGACCGAACAGTCGGTAGGAGTAGCCATACGCGAGGCCGAGATATCGCTTAACCGAGATCTTTGAACATTATGTCTTTGAATAAAGGAGAAAAATGGAAAAGAAGTCGTATAACATGTTTTTGGTATTTTTAAGGCGAAAACGTATTTACGTTCTTCTCGTACGTGACGTCGAAGCAGGCTCAGCCTAGCATGCATCAAATTCTAACGAGAATAAAGACGTAAATGGTCTTCTTCTTTATTTTATATGTTCTATATATATAAGTGAAAGAAACGTTTTCGATAGTTTTCTCGCCGGAAATATCGGAGTAGACATAGCCGTACAAATACCGATAATCGGGATATACTATGAAAACGCGTCTTCTTCGCCTTGATGTTTACATCGCAGCAGGTAAAAGAAGAAGAAAAGAAGAAAATAAAAAGAAGAAAAGATAACAAAATTGTTTTTTTATATCATTACCTTGTAATAATTATATTTCGGAAGCAAAATTTCTAACGGTAAGTTCTGTAAATTATAATGAAGTATAGTATCCGGATTGAAACCGATACTAATACTAAACT
>NMUG010011950.1:0-10488 GCA_002855965.1 Monotropa hypopitys
AATAGCTTCTACTCCCTCTACTTCTCAGCAGCAGCCATAGACTTCGATTGTTCGGGATATGTTCCTTATCTATAATTCGTGGGCTAGCGTTCTTTTCGATTCAGGTGCATCACATTTTTTCATTTCCGCATCACTCATCCATGCATTAGAATTGGATGTGGATGTCTTGGATCCACCCTTGTGTGTGGTACTCCTGTAGGAGGCCGTGTTCGGTTGGAACGGGTCTGTAGAGATTGTGAGTTGACGCTAGAGGACCACCGTTTTTTCTTCGATTTCATTATTCTGGGTATGTCCGGGTTCGACCTCATTTTGAGGATGGATTGGTTGTTTACCTTCCATGCCACCATTGATTGCCATCGATGCCAAGTGCGGGTCTTTTCTCCCTGGGGAGTTTATTTTTATGTTTGTGGTGAGAGGAAAGAGTCGGTCGTCGCTTGTTTCTATGATCCCAGGGAGCGTGATTCTATTAGCTGCCTACTTGCAAGTCTTAGCTTGGATGATGATACTTCACGCCGTGGGGAGTTACCTCTTGTCGTTTGCGAGTTTTTGGATATTTTTCTAGAGGAGTTACCGGGTTTGCAACCTAGGCGGGAGGTGGAGTTTTCTATTGATCTATTGCTGGGTATGTCCCCTATTTCGGTACCACCTTATCGATTCACGCCAGCTGAGTTGCGAGAGTTGAAGTCTCAGTTGCAGGAGCTTCATGAGTTGGGTTTTATTCGCCCTAGTTCTTCTCCGTGGGGTGCTCCAGCATTATTTGCTAAGAAGAAAGATGGATCTTTGTGCTTGTGTATTGACTACCAGAAGCTAAACTGTGTTACCGTGAAAAACAAATATCCGATGCCGAGGATTGACGATCTATTTGACCAACTTCGTGGTTCCACTTGTTTCTCGAAGATTGATTTGCGGTCGGGCTACCATCAGTTACTTGTTCGTGTAGAGGATATTCCTAAGACGGCTTTCCGTACCCATTATGGCCACTATGCATTCGTTGTCATGCCGTTTGGTTTGACTAATGCTCTAGCAACATTCATGGATCTCATGAACCTTATACTCCATATTCACCTCGATCATTTTATTGTGGTATTTGTGGACGATCTTCTCATCTATTCAGTTTAATAGGAGGAACACTAGATTCACCTTCAAGTTGTGTTCATTTGTATGCCAAACTCAGCAAATGTGAGTTTTGGCTTCCGAAGGTGAAGTTTCTCGGTCACGTTGTTTTACAGGGAGGTGTGTCCGTTGATCCCAGCAAGATTGATGCTGTTTCTTTGTGACCGCGTCTGTAGAACGTATTCGATATTTGTAGTTTTCTTGGTCTAGCAGGTTACTACCGGCGTTTTGTTTTAGATTTTTCTCGTTTGGCCGCTCCTATGACTCGTTTGACCCAGAAGGACATTCCATTCACTTGGGATGATGCTTGTGAGATTGCCTTTATAGAGTTGAAGAGGCGGTTAACTTCCACTCCTATTCTTATTGTACCGGAGAGGGGAGTTGTTTACGCGGTCTATTGTGATGTGTTGTCCTTATTATTTTGATGATGATTTTAATTGAAATATTATATGCACTCAATTTAATTTTATAAATGATTAAATGTTCATTATTATTTTAAGTGATGATTTTAATTGTTAATTATTCTAATTGAATAATTCATCTCACTAATTACTTCAAGGGTAAATCAAATTGATAATTTAAATTCATGATATTTGTGCTCACTTGTTAAAATTAGTCTTGTGATTAATTTTGTTATATCTTGAATTAATTCAATTTAAGAGGTTCGTGGCATAAAAATATCATATCAGGAGGAGTTTGTATCGGTGCAAGATAGGTTTGCACCGGTGCAAGAAGTTCTGAGGAGTTTGCATCGGTGCAAAGAGAGTTTGCACCGGTGCAAAAGCCTACAGTTTTCTTGGAGCAAGTTTGCATCGGTGCAAAGGAAGTTTGCACCGGTGAAAAAGTGTACTGCTTTTCTAGGAATAGGCTGCATCGGTGCAAAGGTCTACTGTTGGATATTTAAACGAGTTTGCACCAGTCTAGAGAGGAGTTGCACCGGTGCACAGTGTTCGGAATTGGCTCATTAAGGGTATAATTGGTATTTTGCTTAGGGGTTGTATATATACAACCCTTGCACGATTTTCACTCATCCCCTTCATTTTTGCAAATCCTAGCCACCCTCATACTCTGTCTACCTCCATACTCAACCTCTCTCCCTTCTCTCTAACTTTCCAAAGCCTTCCAAGGCTCCATTGAAGAAATGCCAAGGATTAACGATGTTCCTTGCGACGAGGGCTCTCCAGTGAGCTACATAGCACGTCCATTCGTCAAGGTTCAATTTCTTGGATTTTTGGAAAGCTTCAGTGAGGTAGGATATGTTTATCTCTAGCATTGTTCTTGATTGTGCCATCCTCCCTCTCCCTATTGTGGGGGTTTAATTTGGTCAATTTCGTTGTTTCATAGGTTTATGAAATTGGTCTAGGGATAGGGTTTGAATCTTGAAATTGATTGAGGGTTTATATGTCTTAGGGGTGTAATTACATTCCCATGAGTTCAATTTCATATGTTGAGCATTGTGGGTGAAAACCCCAAATTTGATGTATACCCTAACTATCACAATTTATGGCTTTTGGTCAATTGGGAGTCATATGATCGAATTGAGTAGGTATTCATGCGATTGGGCAAAAATAGTGTGGAATTGATGTATTGGACATATGGGTCACGTGTGGTAAATTATGGATTGCATGTTGGTTTAAATTACTATTCGGTTGAGTCTTGCATGGAATTAAATGGGGATCAATGACATTGGTATGGAATTAACTACCTTTGGCTAGGAACGATAACATGATTGACTCAACGAACTTGACACGGTGAATTATGCGAATGATATAAATAACTAGCTTTGGCTAGGTGAAGTAACGATAGAGGGTTGATCTATATGGTAAACGGAAACGAACTTATGACGGGGTTCCCGGGATGGTCGCGCCATCTACGACATTGTGCACAATGGGGGTATCTTGGCCCTCCCAGCGATTACTTGGGAAACGACGGAAAGGAATAGTTAGTGGGTTTGGCCGCCTACTAGACTAATCCTAGCCTATCACTCGTTACATGACACAACGATAGTTGGAACTAGGATAGCATGGAATGGACTTATGATGGGATTCCATGGCGTATCCACGATTATGAAACGTAAAGGATGAACTAATTGGAATAACTTAGGATAGACTTATGATGGGATTCCAAGGGTTATTCATAGTATGAAGTTAAAAAGAAAATGATGAACGTCCATACTTGTATCACGGAAAGAAATGGCAACTCATATGCATGTCGTGTGGGCACTTGGTCTAGTGACCCTTGTTGGTATAGTTGTCATATGGTTGTTTGGTTGGAGTCACATGGTAGTAGTTGGATCATTGCCTTTGTTCATGTCTTGTACATATGTATATGTTGCATGCCCTACATTCACACACTAGTCTACGTCGGTCTTGTACATGCTAGGTGATAGATATTTCCTACTTTGGCGTGATACGCCCCTTATTTTTCTTCACAGGTTTTGATCCCTCCCTTGGAGGTTTGGATGCATAGAGCTTTGGAAAAGAATTTGGATGAGGTTCCCTTTCTATCTTTTGTTTAATTTAGGCTCTTTGAGCTTGTAATAAGAGTAGGAAGTTTGTAATACTTTAAACTTGTATTTTTTTCTCTCTCCCTAACTCTATGGTTTGTATACACTTCTATTTCTCTTACATTCATGTTCGGATTTTCATATTGTGTGGTTTGGGAAAGATATGGACATGTAGTAGTCTTTTATAAATCAAATTTCAAAAAAAAGTTTGAAAATCCGGGGCGTGACAAAAGTAAATATCTACCCAATCCAAAGTGCAAAAAAAGGGGAGAGAGGATATCACATGCAAGCAAGCAATGAGAAGTTTAAAGTTTACATGTCCAAATAAAAATTATAGTCTGGGTACATGAAATAAATAAAGTACGAAACAAGTAAACAAAGGATACCCAAAGGACGACATCCAATCTCCCGATCTCCAAAGCTAGAAAGCCGAGTCGGTACCTAAAAATAGAGGGTTAGGCAATTTCCTAGTAGAGATAATCTATACCCAAGTATTTCCTAAATTGGGACAAAAGATGCGAGTGCAAGAGATAAGTAAATATGCATGCGATGAGGACCATTTTCATAGTTTCAAAACCATTTCTAGTTTTTTTTCCAAATCAACTTTAATGACTGAGTGATTTTTCTTCCAAAAGTCTGAACTTAACTAAATCAAGGAGAATGATATGGGTTCATGTTCCCATCTCAACCTTGGCAAAACAAGGGAGGCATAAAATAGTTTTCCACATTTTATCACCTTGATGAAACAAGGGAGTCACGTAAAAATAAATTTTAGTCAAGATTAATTAGGTTTCGGCTAGACCACGGTAGAAGCTCATCAACTAAACTACCCGTAATTCCTCAGAATTTCCCAACCCTAGGGAGGGCTCTAGTCGACCCCCATTGTACAATGTAGTGAGTGATAACACTCAGATAACAAAATTCCCGTATATAATATAGCCATCCCAATACCTCTATCATGTCTTAGTCCAATTAAAACCATTGATTCAAATTCCCATTTATAAATTCAAGGATTAGGGCATCCATACCTCCTAATCACAATTAATGACCAAAACATGGTTTTCTCAAAATTGATTTCCAATTTACCAAATTCAAGTGTTAGTAGGTCCATAGAACCCATTTGCAACAATCAATTTCAACATTTGACCATTCAATTTCAAAATCCTCATATGACCTGAATTAGAGTTTTATGAAAATTGGGGGTTTTACAAATCAACAAGGGGATCTTAAAATTAAAGTGGTAGGGAGTCTATTAAAACCCATATGAGCATAAGACATCAACCAATTTGTGGATAAATCGACCCCACGAACCTAAACTACGAAAAATTCCTCAATCTAATGAAATCTAGAGAGAGAAATGAGAGCATACCAACAAGAGAGACAAGAAGGGGAGAATACTCTACCTTGTATGAGTGAATATACTTACAACCCTAGGTGAGGGGTCTTGAGAGTTCCGCGAGTTATGCATGTCAATAGGGAGATGAGAGCGGTCTCTACGCACTAAATGAGTGGAATTTCTTCAATGCTCCAATGGATCACCCAAGATCTTAAAGAGAAGGGAGAGGATTTTGAGAGGAGAAGAGAGAGTTATGGAATAGAGAGATAGAAATTAGGTTCTGAACCGAAATAGGGTCTTTTCCCTATATTAGGGTGTGTAAAACACCCTTGAAATGACTAAAATGCCCTTAAATTGGTCTGCCAGATTTTCTGCCCGACAGTCCTGATACCGGTATCATGATGTGTCTGATACAGGTATCATAGCACTCTAGTGGAAACCATAAGCTTCTGATACCGGTATCCCGAAAGCTATGATATTGGTTTCTGGCATGATACCGGTATCCCAAAAGTCGTGATACTGGTATCCTGAGAACTATGGAAGCATCACTTTACCATATAGCAGTATTCCGAACATCTATGATACCGATATCCGGGCACACTGATGAACACTCCAAAAGTTGGTGGGAGTATTTTGGACATAACTGTTTTGTCTAAACTCAGATTGAGACGATTCAAATTATGTTTTTTTCATAATTAAATTTTACACAACTTACAAAAGGAAAGCATTTTCATTTGGAAAACATTCAAAGGTCGAAATGGGCTCACAACGCAATTATGGGCTTACCCGAATACTTCATTATCATCTAAACCTCATACCGGAGATTCCGACGACACCTGGATTTACTTGGAATTACTTATTTTGATTTCAGACACCTCAAAATACACTACCAAGGTCCTCCAAACCACTTCAAGCACATCAAAACACCTCAAAACTCCCACAATACGATGATTCCAACATCTGGTAAATGGGTAACTCCAATAAATGAGGAATAAACTTTCAGAAATTGATTACAAATATGAACCGTTACAGTGGTAATTTTTAGCAACTTAAAAATAAATTTCTATAGTTTTTACACAGACCGGTATATGTTGGCCAAATAGCAACCAAGAGGGGGGATGAATTGGTTATTTAAAAGTTATTAGAAAAATAAAAATTGCTTAAGTAGAAATAAAAGAAGATGAAAAAGTAGAGACAAGTAAAAGGAGAGACAAGGACACAAGGTTTTATAGTGGTTCGGAAGGGATGATTAGTCCCAACTTTACGTCCACTTCTCTCAAAATATTTGAGAGTTCTACTAATCTACTTACAATCTTTGGGTGATTGTCAAACCCTAATACTTACAACCTTTGAGAACTCACAATGTAACACTCCAAAAGTTGTAGTCGAATCTTTTCATCGTCAACGAATCCATAAAATCAAGTTCGGTTGATTTTGTTCTCGTTCGTTAGAAATCGTCGTGGTTCGCTTGATGATTAATTCGTTTAATTGGTCTTTGGATGCGTAGTATCGCCTTGGAAGGTCTTGACGGGGTCTTAAGATGTTTGTCCAATGTCTCTAACATCTTAGAAATGCTCGGGATTGAGTCGGGAGAGTTCGGGAGACGTTCAACGGAGTTTTCGGAGCTTTAGCAGCATCCCGTCCGGACGAAGGTGGGTCCCGTCCGGACGAGCAGGCAGGGACTTCGGGTTTGGGCTACAGGAGGTCTCGTCCGGACCATGGTGGGTCTCGTCCGGACGGCAAGGGTTCCTCGTCCGGACGGCGCCGCAGCGGGTTGCGCGATTTGTTCGGATTTTGGGTTCTAAGTGCGACCCTAACTCTTTTATTTTCATTCCAACCCTTCTCTCTCTCACTCTAACCCTAAAACACTCTCTTCCTCTCACTTCTCTCTTCAATCTCTCTCAATCCATCAAGATTCAAGGATTTTGCCCTTCAAGAACGTTGACAAGCTTGACGAGGGCTACGCATTGACGGGATTGGATCGTCAAGATTTGGTAAGAACTCTCTCTCTCTCGAATTTTTAGATCTAGTTCTTCTCTCTTCAAATCGGTGGTCTAAATGATCTTGAATCGAATTTTATGAAGGAGGAAGCTTGCTCTACGTGTCAAGAGCTCTCCGGCAACGTAAGGATTGTAGCGATTTGTCGTCGTTCCTCGGTAAGTCGATTTCTAGAATTGGGTTTCTTGATTCGCGCCATTAGTAAACGTTGTAGTACTCATTGTGGTGATCATTTTGGCGCATATAGGTTCGCAACGACTTTTCTGGTGATTTCTCCGGCGACTCTCCGGCGAGGTGATTCCGGTGACGATCAATGTGGGTAACTTCTAAATCCTACTCGATATGCATAAGTCATGCTTATTCCATTTTGTGGTTTCGTAAATCCAATAGTTTGTTGATTGATCATGTCTTGTCGGGTCATCTTCATGTTGAAATGAATTCGATGGGTTTAAGTCAAGTAATGGGTGTTTTTATCATTTTCGGTAGATGTCGTGGTGATCTTGATTGGATGCATGGGTTGAGTCAATTGTTGGATTAAGTCTAGGCATCTTGGAATCGTATGCACGTTACGTGTTTGATGAAATGTCTAAGTGACCTTGGGGTAAATGTTTGAGTGTCGACCCTCGTCAAATTATGGTGTTTCGAGTAAATGAACTTGGGTGACTTGTTTGTGACATTTTGGGTTGAGTGTGTAATGAATTGGTGTGGGAACTTGTGGTTTGTGGTATGAATTGGGTTGTCGAATGGGAAGCCTTGTGGTACGGCATCTTAGAGCTCGTTGTCGGAACGTCTTGATAGTTGAACTCGAATAACTCCTCTTAGGGACGTGAATATGGAAAGTTGGAAAGAATGAGTAGTGTGTGCTTGGGAATGAACATGGTGTCATTGCTTGGGTGAATTAGTTAGGTGATATTTAGTGGATTGTGAAGTGTGGAACTATTCGAAAATTTGGGCAACCCTTGTTGATGGTGATATTCGGTGTCATGTGGGGAATGATTCTAGTTTTTGGCTAATTCATATGGAATGAACATTGAGAGTTCAAGGACGATATCACCCAAATGAAATGCACATAATGAATGCAATGGATTCCAAATACGGAGATGGATCCTACGAGGACCACTCTTGGATAATCTAAAATCCACAACTTGAACGTAATCCAACTAAGTTCCACCAAATGGTGAGTTTTGTGAAAAGTCCCAAATCGGTTTAGAAATCCTGTCTTTTTATGAAATGCAAGGATTTGGGAAAATGATCTTGGAATATATGTTTATGAAAAACAAACTCACGAATGGTTGATTGTCTTTGGAACAATGGAGCTTTCTTGGAAAATGATATTTAGGCCACGGGCCCTATTTTGGAATGTTTTGGAAAGATAGAATGATTTGTGAACAAACGACACGTTTTGTGAAATGAACGGAAATGCTTTGGAAGAGTAAAATGATGTATAATTCTGGTTGGTTGCTGCCTTGGATGAGAGAATACTCACGCAACTGTAATTCCTGTTAATCGTTGTCTTGGAGGAAGATTGCCCAAGCAACTGTGGTTTGTATAGTGGGATCGGCCCACTGGCTCTTCGGAGGATTAAGGATTATCAAGTGCTTTTATTCAGGCTGAGGCCTTGAGATGTACCATAAGAGGGTCTCCCACGACATTGCGCAATGGGGGTAGTACTAAACCCTCCCGACGGACGGGGAATGGTGGAATAAAGGCGTAGAGGACTGATCCCCTCTATGGACCGAATGGCTAAGCACGATCGATAATTCCGGATGATTTGATATTTGCCTTGCTCCTACTAGAAGGCACGAGATTGGAATACACGTGACACTTGGAACGAAATGTGAATTGAAATATGTTGACAATACGGAAAACGAATCCTTTGCGTAATGTGAGTCGACACGTGTCAATCTTTGGAAAAATGTAATTGGATTTGGTAACACTTGGCTTTGCTACTACTTAAAGAGAAAGGAACGCTTTTGATGAAATGAAAGTACTTGGCATCTCAATATCTTCCAATCTAAAGAACATCAAAATTTCCAACAAATTGGTATCACATTAAAGGAAAGGAAATGGGCAGGATTGTCCGGGGTTCCATGGCTTGGTTCGATGGTTTTCCTTTGGTGTTAGTTTTGAAAGTGTGGTTACGGTTCGATAGATCTTTCGGTGGTCTTGTACGATGGGTTTTGGTTTGATGTTTCGGTTGGTGTTACTCTTAGCCTTGCCTGTGGTGCTGTACTTGTGTTACCCTTCACTGTCTGCTTTACTTTTACTCGGCTTTTCACTTAGAACTGCACGTTTCGTGCATGCCTTGTAGTCTTTAGCTGTTACCATCGCTGAGCTGTGTTTGCTCAGACCCACCTTTCTTTCCCTTTCCAGGACTGTACTGCAGGGTTCTTCTTACAGGTTGGTTCTGTTGGAGCTGCAGCCTTGGCTCCTGCTAGACTGTTGTTCCCTCTTTTCAGTTACAGGTTGTTGTACCAGTAGTTGTATCTTCTCTTTACAGCTTGCGATTAGTAGTTCAGTTGTATTCTGTTTCTTGTACTCTCTTTTAGTTGTACATTGTATCAAGAGGAATGTAATGAGAAGTTCTACTGTACGGTGTTTGATTACTACTATTAACTCCCCAGTGTTTATTTAAATGTATTTCAAAAAAAAAATGTTTCTCAAAATTTTAGGGATGTTACAGTTGGTATCAGAGCTTTCGGTATGAATACCTTCGGACCGTGGGAAGACACCTAGTCTTCATGGGTTCCTTAGGATCATTACGGATGATACGATTATCTCGTGTGCCTTGGAGCACCGTCTGTCTTGAGTTCGCTTCCGCAGAGTCGTTGTGTAGTTCCGACTCCTTCTTGTGGTGTTGAGTTCTTCGGTTGAGTTGGGAGATAGGTGTTGTTCCTCCCTCGAAGCTAGTGTAGAGTTTGCGGTTATACTCTCGAGTTCCTAGCTTTCTTAAGAATGTTCGTGTTACTCCCGTTGTTCGTGGGTTTGAGACCCTTCTTTGTGGATAGTTAGTGAAAGTTGTGACTTGTGGCACGATGCTAAGTCCTGAGATTTGTTGGCTTTTTCGCCTTGAGGCACAAAATTTGTGGTTGTATTGTGGTTTCGTGTGTCCCGTCGAAGTTTGGGACTCTCTTTTGGTGAATGTGTAGTGGAAAATCTTGGCTTGGGAAGAATGATGCTTTTGAGACTTGCCAGTTTTCCGGTTTCGAGGCATAAGTTTGGTTTTGGTCGTATGGTCGTGTGATGGTTAAGGCTTCCGTTTGTGCATCTTTGGGGTATAGTGGGGTTTGTCCTCCTATCTTTTTCGCGTAATCGTGCGACTTCGTCTCCAAATTCTAGTTGATCCATGCGTAACGACCATTTATGGGTCTTTTGCCTCTCGAGAACCTTACATCATTCGTGCAATGTTCTTTCTTTTCTATCGTGAAGCAGTTATTTTCGTGTAGTAACAATGAGTCTCTCTTGTTGCCAGTGTTTGATGGCTTCTAAGCGTGTTGCAAATTGGGTTCATCATGGAGTTCTTACTTTTGAAGTG
>NMUG010011951.1:0-10487 GCA_002855965.1 Monotropa hypopitys
CCTTACTGAGTTTCCTCTTCAGGCACTGCTAAAACAGGCCGACCTATCCGGCCAAATCACCAAATGGGCCGTCGAGTTGGCAAACTTTGACATTAAGTTCCAACCAAAGACAGCCATCAAGGGACAGATCTTAGCCAACTTCATTGTCGAATTCTCTCCTCGACCGGAGGAACATCATACCGAAGAAACTCCTGCCGAGCAAATCCAGCCACAGCTATTGCCAGATCAGGATTCATAGAGAATGTTCGTCGATGGTGCTTCCAATTGCTGAGAGAATGGATCCAGAGTCGTCCTGGTCTCTCCTAAGAGCATCACTCACGAACATTCCCTCCGACTCAACTTCAGTTCTTCCAACAATGAAGCAGAATACGAAGCCTTGCTAGCTGGACTAAAGGTTGTCGAAGAGCTAGAAATTCAGAGCTTAAAAATTAATAGAGACTCTCAGCTTGTAGTCAACTAGATCAATGGCGACTATGAGTGCCGAGACGAGTGGATTGGAAGATATATGCTGAAATCTAAGGAGAGGCTGGGACTGTTCAAACAATTCCAAATCCAACAGGTTGGCAAAGAACAAAACACTCATACCGCTCTAGCAGGAATATCCTCAGCAACCAAAGCTAGAGAGCAGAGGACAATCAGCATCCAAAGCTTGGATCAGCTGAGCATAGAAGCACCAAAGCAGGCCGCAGTTTACTTCATCAGCCAGGGTCCTAGTTGGATGGACCCCATCATCTCATTCTTAAAAGACGACTCTCTACCCAAAGACAAGTGGGAGACCCACCGAATCGTCCACAAGTCAGCTCGGTTCTGGTTAGGCCCTCAGGAGAAACTCTATAGACGATTATTTTCAGGAGCATACCTCCTCTGTGTACATCCAATGCTGGTGGAAGGAGTTTTGCAAGAGCTCCACGCCGGCAGCTGCGGGGCCCATACAGGGGAAGGTCCATTGCTCATCGGGCCATCTCACAGGGTTATTGGTGGCCGAAGATGATGGAAGACGGGGAAGAGATAGTGAAGAAGTGTGATGCCTGCCAGAGATTCTCTCCAATTATCAAACAGCCTACCGAAGAGCTGACGCCCTTGACCAGTCCATGGCCTTTCGCTCAATGGGGCTTGGACATCGTCGGCAAGCTCCCTATGGCACCAGGCAGATTCAAATTCTTGATCACTGCCACAGACTACTTCTCTAAGTGGGTGGATGCCGAACCTCTAGTCACCATTATAGATAAAGATGTCAAGAGGTTTGCTTGGAAAAATATTGTCTCTCACTTCGGTATCCCCTACGCCTTCATATCAGACAATGGTACTCAGTTTGTGGGGGACCTCTTCACTAATTTCTGTGCCGAGCACAGAATTAAGTTCTACAATTCCACCCCCCACTACCCACAAGGCAATGGGCAGGCTGAAGCATCCAACAAAACGATCGGCAGTGGTATTAAAAGAAGACTTTAAGCAGCGAAAGGAAGATGGGCCGAAGAGCTTCCCAGCATCTTGTGGGCCCATTGAATGACTTCTTGATGCTCCACAGGGCAAACCACGTTCTCACTGGCCTTGGGTATGGAAGCAATCATTCCATTGGAAGCCGGGCTGCCAACATTCCGAACCGAAACATTTGACGAAGCTACCAACAGTGCAGCAATTGAGAAAGACCTAGACCTGACCGAAGAAAGACGATATTCGGCCAGGATCAAATTGGCATCCTATCAGTAAAGAGTGGCAAGGAACTTTGCACGGACGGTCCGGCCTAGGGCCTTCAAGATTGATGACCTTATCTTATAGAAGGTCGTGGGAAACAAGAAAAAGAGTTCAAACGGCAAGCTCGGACCCAACTGGGAAGGGTCGTATAGAGTAGTAGGTCAGGCAGGGACTGGGGCTTACCGACTGAAAGACTTAATGGTATACCAATACCGAGGCTATGGAACGCTACAAACTTAAGGCTGTACTATCACTAGACGACATGTAATCTAGCCTAGGGCCCCATGAATCAATGAAACTCTTCTCAAAAAATTCTTGTGTCAAGATTTTGGCTATCTCTTTGATCGGTGGCATTGCCGAAGCAACTTACAGTTGCCATTCATCTATAAAACGTGCATGCAGCTATTCGGTGGCATTTCCTAAGCAGCTTACAGTTGTCGTTCATATATAAAACATACATGCAGCTCTTCGGTGGCATTGCCGAAGCAACTTACAGTTGTTGTTCATTTATAAAACGTGCATGCAGCTCTTCGGTGGCATTTCTGAAGCAGCTTATAGTTTTCGTTCATCTACAAAACATGTATGCAGCTCTTCAGTGGCATTGTTGAAGCAGCTTACAGTTGTCGTTCATCTATAAAACGTACGTGCAGCTCTTCGGTGGCATAGCCGAATCACCCCTATTGTTGTTGCTTATCTCGGAAGCATACAAGTGTTGCTCCAATACAATTACCGGAGCAACTACCAAGTTCTCATTTATCTAAAAATTGTATGAGTGTCACTTCGGCGCGGAGCCGGAGCAACCTATATATACAAGCAGGTATAATAGGCCGCCGAGTCGAGATCAAAGTTTTGCCTCAACAAAACCTTTTCCTTGACTGGGGGAAGAAGGGCACATACTAAGTATGAAAGAAGCATCTGTACAGACAAAAGACTTAGCAGAAATTGCAAAAGTTCTCATAAAATAACGAAGGATTGGCCACAGGTCGGCTCAGTCTGAAAAAAGCAACAAACAAAAGCAAATAGAAAGGAATGCAAAAACCACATCAGGCAGTCGGATCAACAGGGTCGGCCCCAATAGGCTCGGTCCTAGCAGTAGCTACGGTCTTAGGTGCCGGCGGCGCAGATGGCTGACGCTATGAGGGGAATCTCCCCCATCGCTGAAGCATGGTCTTCGACACCCATCGAGACCATAGCGCAGACCCAGCTCTTCTTGAAGAGCTTCTCCTTCATTTGGGCCACCTAGTCACGATACCCAGCCTCGGCCTCATCGAACCCCCGGTTATAGTGGTGCTCCTCCTCGACAGCCATCTTAATCTTCATCTCCTCCAGCTTAGCCTTCAACCTAGCAATCTTAGCATCTACAGCAATGCGAAAATCCTTGACCTTCAGCTCAGCATCCTTTATCTCAATGCTGACCTCAAGGGCCTTGGCCCCTATTGCTCAGCTCGGTCGAGGAGGTTTTAGTGTCCTCAAGATTTTTGAGGCCCGTCTCGGCCTCCATCTTTGCCAGTTGTTGAGCAGCCTGGAGATCACATATGCGGTGGTCCACGCCAACACCGAAAGACGTCATCTGTAAAGAAATACAATGATTATCACATCGGTGCCGAAGTCAAAGACAGAATGAAAAGAGCAATAAATCAAGGATCTTACCATGGCATCATGGTACATCATCTGCTGGAAGCAGGTCCGGGGGCCCTTGAGAAGCTGCTCCATCTCCTTCGGTAGCGCGAAGGCTTGAAGTAGTGTCATTGCCACGTTTGGGTGCTCTGAGATCAGGTCGGCCTCAGTAGGTTCAACACCCTCAAAAGAGAGCTTGGGTACCCATGCTGGTACCACCCTCTAGGAAGACCCCGCCGTCTCAGTAGTATCAGGGTCTGGCATGACCGTCTTCTCTGCGGCAGCTGCAGAGTGTTCGACAGGGGTCATATCGTTAGATCACCTAGCCCTCTTTTGTGCTCGAGCATCCCTTAGCTCATCGGTACTAGGAGCAACTCTGGTCTAACTCGTCGGTATCTCCTTAGTGATAGCCACTAAGGGGTCAACGTCCATGGTGACGGGGTCGGTACCAAGAGCCTCGGCTTCTAGATCAATAAATTTGTAGGGCCTTATCTCTTCGTCTAGCCGAGAGGAGGAAGGTTCAGTGGGATGAGTGGTAGATGCTTCGGCTGGAGCTGACCATGAGCCGAGGGTATGGGTATACGATGGAGTATACCCAAGAAGAGTTGGCGCCGAGCGTCTCTCAATAGGAAGCTCGGAGATCTTTTTGACCTTGTCCATGTCGGCCGCAAACTTGAAGCTTGAGAGGGTGCCGATGTCTGAAAAATCAGAGAAACATATCATTAAAATATCACATAGCCGAAGACTTTATACGGCCGAACAAAAGCTAACCTGGGGCTCCGGTTTTAAAAGGAACCTGGTATTCCCCCCTTTGCGGGTCAAAATCACCCGAGACAATCATAACATCATCGGAATACTTGTCAGAACCTGGCAAGTCAGCAATCAATCCGGTCTGGAGTGGCCTTTGGCCTAGGTAATACTTCATAGACCTCTTATTGAAATTGACCATGTAGCAGCCGAAATGTCCTCAAAACAGAGTCGGTCCTCTCGCCTGAGGGTCTCGTTCAGCCGAGCTATCCCCATGAGGATCCTGAACGTGTTGACCGTCACTTGGGACGGCATGAGGTGTAGCTTGTAGAAGAATTCATAGAGTATGGGGTGAAAGGGGAACCAAACTCCTCCCTCCACTACGGCAAGGATAGGGACATGGATGTGCGACAGCCCCAGCTCCATGTCACCTGGAGGGGCCAGGGAAATATAAACGTCATTCGGTATGTCGTGCTCTTCTTTGAAGTGCCGGATGTCGGACTCTGTCTCCAGTAGCCATCGAAATCTGTCAGACCATTTCTTTGGCGCCATCTAAAAGCGAACAAATAGTACGGCACCGTTAGTCGGTCTGGCAACTACCTATGCAGTTAAGCAAAGGAAGGCCTTTGGCTTGGCCTTTAACAAATAGCCAAGGTCAGTTCGGCTCGGCCAAGAATGGTTTGAATATGTTCATCGTCATCCATGGAGTCCAGAAATGTTCGAGGAACTTCCTAACTCCACAGATGGCTTGGGAGATGAATTCCAAAGCAAAAACATCGCTAAATCGACAAAAAATCGTAAGAAATAGCAAGCTCTCGTGAAGGGAATAAAGAAACGTTACATGGAAGTGAGAATTTGCTCAAGAAAACTCGAAAAAAGCTTCCCTGGAATCTGGAGAGCACGGTGGCCGGAGATCATCTGCGGTTGCCAGAAATCTCTTGGGGGCTAAGGGAGTTAGAGCAAACCTGAAACCCTAAACGAGTGTTTATAGTGGGAGCTTGGGTGGGATACCGGGTGATCGGCCGAACCATCCCATCCGGTCAATACGCGTAAAACATCATTACTCTTGCCTCGATAATTGTGCCAACACAGCCAAACCCCTGTGTGTGCGCATGACGTCCCATCCGCCGTAGAGCCGACCAATGGTAGCCTGCCACGTGGCCAGCTCATTCGTCATTTCCAGTGCATGAAGATCACCAGGACTGAAAGCTGGTGATGTGACGTTTGTGCATATACGCCATCGACGTAGAAGGCGACATGTAACCAAATTCAAAATGACGGTTGGAAAAGGTGACAGAATCCCAACTTCCAAAATGTTCCAGTGGTCCGACGCTTCTTCTTTTTGGCACCAGCATAACCCTTCGGCATCAAGTCAACCCCGCTTCAGCCAAAATGCCCTGGCCAAAGGGGTTGAGGGGCTATTGTTGGGGACCGAACTAATCAGAGGCCAGAGCCACGACCTCCTCCAGGAGGACCAAAATATAGGCTAGCTATCAGAGGGCCGAGCAGATCAGAACCGATGATAGGGGCCATCCCTGGGGCTCTCTCCGACCCAAGAGACTCACAACCCAGTGGTGGAGCCCAGCCGAGGATGAAGTAAGACAAGGTTGTGCGACCGAGAAAAAACAAGGGCTGACGGAGGGAGCTCCCTTGGGTTCACTTCGGCACAGAAGGTTTACTGCCCGGGGAGAGCTCCCTTCCAATGGTTCACTCTACCGAAGGGTGCTCCTTTGGACGAACAATACAAATGCCTCGACTACAGTAAAGATTCCCTCGACAGACAGCATCCCGGGTTTTGCACACATGGCAGACACATGCCTGACACAGAGATCATCTTTTTCGTGATTCCTGTAGCACGTCAGACACGCTTTTCAGCTTTTCTGCCGCCCAATGCTGTCAGGCGGCGCCGGCTGACACTGTCAGGGCCGACCGGTCGGCCAGATGTTTAGACGCACAGGGGGGACATACACACTGTCCAATTGTGCAGGTGGGCGGTTCCTTCGTGTCGAAGCGCATGTCTTACACTCGCCGATGGCCCTATATAAGGGAGATAGCATTCAATGCAGGGGTACAGCTTCTCTCCTAGCCCAAGCTCTGTCCATTTGCTTTCTCTCTCTACAATATCTTGCTGACTTTGCCATTGAAGGGTCCATCGGCAACATTTACCGGTAGCCTAACGTTTTCTCTCTTGCAGTTCAGTCCATCTCTGCCGCTAGCAACTGGGAACCACCGCAAGAAAGGCTTGCCCCTCAACACCATTCATTTTGACATACTATTCTCCTCATCGCAAGTAGTTGGGTTGTATTTCGATATACAGCTTTGCTATATATCGAAATACATAGACCTGAGCATCCTCCAGTGAACCTGTATATCGATATAAAGATTCACTGTATATCGATATACGGTCTCAGTAGACCAAAAACTAGGAGGTTTAGTGGAGGGTATTTCGGGCATTTTGCGTGTGTTTTGTGAACAACTAAAATAAGAGATAACCCTAACACATTTTCCAGAACTCATATCTCTCTCCCTCTCAGTCAAAATCTATCTCTCTCTTTACTCTCTCCAAATTCTCTCCCTTCTCTCTTCATTTCTAAAAGTTTGAGAAGGTTTTGGAGAAATTCTCCTTCACAAACGTTGACGAGGAGGATGAGGGCTACCCCGTGGTGTGCTTGGATTGTGCTCGTGTGAAGGAACTCTCACCTAGAGTTTTCAAGGATCTCATTCTTGGTGGGTAATCACTCTCTTCTCACTTGTATATATGTGTGTGGTAGTGTATTCATTTGTTCTTTCCCCTTCTTCGAATCTATGAAGTAATTTTGGTTAGGATCTATGTTAGGATGATGTAGCAAGGATTTAAAGCCTTAACCTTGGACTTGTAAGGAGTAGGGAGTGTGGTCTCCTTGGCCTTCAAATTCATGAAGGTCAAGTGTTTGATGAAATGTTCGGGTTGGTATTAGTAATTGAGGTTGGGGTTTGGGAGTATGTCGAGGAACTTGAAGAGTTATTGGGTGGCCTTGGGAATCCAATGGCCACCACGTGCTCGATTAAATGTCAAAATGGACTATGAACTTTATTTGGGGATTTGGCGAGTCTTCTTGGAATCGTTTGAGTACTTAGGAGTTCCCGACACCTTATGGTCATTTGTAGTTCATGGAAACTCCTAAGTAGGTATTGGAGTGAAATTGGGAATGGTCATCAATGACTAGGTGTGTTTGGAGGAAAATTGTGTTCCTTGAACTATTATGGATTCCCCCCCCCTCCATGTATTATGGTATCCTAAATTGATCGGGAAAATCCATAGGTTAATGTATGATAAATTAACGTAGTCTTGAAATGTTGTATCAACTGATGTGACGTCCCTTGATATCTTCAAGGTGGAAGGCTTTGGAAAAAATGATGGTCTCCCTTGATATAGTCAAGGCCGGGTTGTGATTTGATGAACCAAAGAATGAACTTAACATATGGAATGAATGTCAAATATGGGGAATGTGTCCTACGAGGACTACCTACATTCAATTTAAAATCTTTCACTCTTAATTCACAAATTCTATAAAATCAAAGAGATGAACACATAATGATGTATATGGGTATTTTGTGCCCAAGGTGATTTTGATCACCCTTATAAGTGTCAAGTGGGAGATACATGTTCTCGTAAGTCACGGAAACCCTAATAATTATTGTCGGGTGATCATAGGAAGAAGTTTTTGGCCAAAGGGGGAGATACGAGTTCCCATGTAAGTCTCTGAACAAACTGAAAACACTGGATGGTGGGTTTCAGGACAACTTAGCACATTACTCCCTTTTTCTGATGAGGTTGAGATTCATGACCGTCTTATTTTGACAAGTTGGGAATATGCGGTAAACATTAATAATAATGAATAGTGGTTGATTATCCTTTGTTTTGTCAAGGTGGACTTTTATGGCTCCCTTATTTTGACAAGATTGAGAGAATTGGAAACTTACCTAAATCATTCAAATATTCCAAAATTATGAGTAAATCCAATCTATAACAGTGTCTAAGATTGAAAGAGGAGTGTGGAATGAGTTGGTAAGTATAATCTTGATGGTGAGGTTCTTTGGACCCATCTAGTAGGTCTCTGTGATTGTTTTACCCTGATAGTAGAGATATTGACTTGTCCATGAGTCGTTGTCCACTTGGTTGGATTTTGGAGACTATTTCACTGTGTCCTTTGGGGTTTTGAGGAGTAGAGTCTATGTTCACTATAGGTATAGCACTTGTATCCATTGCACTTAAGGATGTATTTGCATCTCTCTGGTCTTGTCCCTTTTACTATTTTCAGTATGTTTGCATGTGGACACTTGGGCACACACCCACCATATGCATACTTGTTAGTAGTTAGTAGTTTTCTACTGAGCACGTGGATAGCTTAGACCCCCTTCCTCATTCTTCTGTGTGCAGGGATAGGAGGACTTGTTGATTGAAGATACTTGTTGATTGAAGATCTTAGAGTAGCTGCTGGATTTTCTATTGAGGTTGTCACTCCATTTTCTTTTAGTTCTATTTCCCTTTGTAGATGTTGTAGATAGTTGTTGTACTTTTGTTCTTCCTCTTGTATTATACTCTTCTGTATTATTGTACCATTTAGTGGAATCTTTTACTTATTGGATACCTCATGGACTTGATAATATAAGTAGTGTGTTTCCTCATATCCTTATTAACCATTTTACACTTATTTCAAAAATGGTTTAAAATTTTTGAGGTGTTACAATTGGTATCAGAGCTTCCAGTTCGAATACATTGGTACCATGGGGAGACACTTAGCCTGTTTGGGTTCTTCATGCATATTCCATGAACCATTTGTTATATGAATGTCGAGTTCCTCCAATTCATTGGAGGTTGAGTGTTGTCTTGTATGGCAAGTTAGTGCCTTGTAATAGTTATTCCTCCTTCTGCTATTGTTCCTTGCATTTTGATGCATGTTTTGTTATTCCTAGTTAGTGTTAGGCCCCTCTGTATCGATAGGGTGGAGTTTGTGGTCAATAGTGGAATGGAAGTCCCTGAAGGTAGTCAGGATTCCTGTTGTGGTTGTTCCTTTCCCCTATGTTAGGAGGTGGAACCTTGGCCTTGATGGCATGATGTGTTAGGTCCTTTGTGACCTTGGTCATAGTTTGGTATTGGGTGTGTTCCTTGGAACCCTTCTAGTCTCAGGAGCTCGCTTATTTTCCCGTTTGGGGTTATGGATTGTAGTGTAATTACGGGAAAGTTGGGCATGTCAACCTATTAGAGTGGAGTTTTCCCTTAACCATATAGAAAATCTTGAGGTATTGCCGAGATTTTGGAATGCTTTCTTTAAGGGGTATGAACTATTAGTGGATTTTTTCCCGTAAGACTAGGATGGCTTGAATTAGTTTCGAACCTATGAAAACTTTATAAGGAAATTGTTGGTTGATTGGTTGGAAAAATTTCAATGTACGAGGCACTTTTCCTTCTTGACATCTTCTCTTGCATTTATTTTGGGCTTGTTGTCCATTTGGGAGCTTGGGTATTCCATAAAAGATGTTCTTTATCCTTGTATCCATTTGAGTATTTGTGTTGGATAACTCAGATTGTTTCTTTACAAGGTAGTTCTATGGCTCCTAGACGTGCAACATGTCGAGGCCTTCGTATCATTCTTACACCCATAGTTGCAAATGAAGAAAGAGTTCATTTGACTTCTGATCTATTGGCCCATAGGTTAGCAATAGCCACCGCTGAGATTGGCCATGAAATTGGTGTCCCGAGAGATGAAGGGAAGCATCGTTCCTTGAATGCACTAAGGAATTTCCTTTGCATGAATCCTCCCTAATTCAATGGTGAAGGTGACCCTATAGAGGCGAACCATTGGCTTACAGGGATTCACAAGATTTTTGATGTTTTGGGTATCGTTGGGAATTCTACTAGAGTGTCCTTTGCAACCTATAAACTTGTTGGAAAAGCCAATGAATGGTGGAATGTAGTAATGCAAAATGGTCGACTATTGGGTGCTTCCTCTTCAGAGGGTATGTCTTGGGAGCAGTTCGAGACTGTTTTTAATAATTAGTATTTTCCTGATTCCTATCGTGAGAAATTGAGGTTGCAATTCGAGCAACTAAATCAAGGTGACATGACTGTCTCCCAATATGCTTCAAATTTTCAATCATTGTCACGTTTTGCACTCGAGATAGTTAGGTCAGTTGTAACATCCCAAACTCTAAAACACTAATAAAATGCTGAATAAAATTTTTTATTAAATAAATACCTTAAAATAATCTCGAACATGACAAGAGAAATAATCACAACTCACCATCAACCACTCATCACTACTATAACATCAACCCAAAATGTCTCAACAACCAAAAGATACTATCATAATACAAAAGTTCCACTAAATGACATCTTCCGAAATAAAACAACTATAAGAAGGGAAATAAATAAATCTACAAGAGAG
>NMUG010011952.1:0-10487 GCA_002855965.1 Monotropa hypopitys
GTATTTGTTAATATATTTATATTTCTCACTTTTTCAATCAATAATCATTTTTTGAATTATTTCATACTCCTTAACTTTTTTCCTTCATAAAATCAATAAATTTTACCCTTTTCTTATTTCATCCATTTATTTCCCAATTTATTATTTAAAATACAACTCTCTTGTTTGTAACATAATTTATTCTTAAATTCATATTTTCTCTAATTTTTAATGACATTGTTGGAAGCGAGGTTGGAGAATGCCAAATTTTGAGTCCAAAATTAGTTCAAGTGGCTTCAGAAGGAGTCAGACTTATTATAAAAGGTTGTGGGTAGTACAAATCCACTAGAAAAGTTATTCAAATAATAGGCGACGAGAATTAGAATTTGATATGGGTGACTATGTCTTCTTGAGAGTTTCTCCTTGGAAGGGGGTTGTATGATTCAAAGGGAAAGAGAAGTTAGCATTGAGGTATATAGGGTTGTATGAGATTATGGATAGAGTGGAAGCGATGACATATAGATTAGCATTGCTAGTGGAGTTTTTTTACTTCACAATGTATTTCATGTGTCTATGCTTCAGAAGTACGTGAATGATTCGACTCATGTGCTAGAAGTGGAGCCGTTGGAGTTGAAGGAAGATCTATCATACGAAGAGAGATAGGTGAAGATCCTAAACTGCAAGGAGAAAGTCTTACACTCTAAGATGGTTCATTGGGTCAACGTCTTGTGGCAGAATCATGACATTGATGAAGCTACATGGGAAGGCAATGATAGCATGCAGAAGGACTATCCATATTTGTTTTCAGGTAAATCTTTAAATTTCGGGGATGAACTTTCCAAAGGGGATGAGTTGTAATACCCGTTCCCTTATTTTAATAAAGTATTTCTTTTTGAAATATTTAGCATGAAATTAGAAAAGGGCATGGGTTATATATATGCATGTATTTAACCTAGTTATATCATGGGATGATTTGAGTTAAATGTATTTTAATTGATCTTGTTAGACCTTTGAGAGTAAGGGTGTTGGAATCATTGAGTTAGAATACTATTTTGTATCTTATGATGATTTGAAGATAGAAAATTGGGGTTGTGATCATTTGGATGGTTTGGTTATCACTTAAATCCTTGGGAATATTAAATCGAAGTTGTGTACGAACTTGGGAAGGTCATAGAGTGACCTTAGAATGTAAATTTGATGTCTAGAATGATGGGTAAGTGCTTGGGTTTGAGTTTGGAAGGTTAGGTGTAAATTTGGTCAAGTTTGGAAGGGTTTTCTGGTGGCTCATCCAGACGAGTGAGCAACAACATTTTCAGAAAATTTTGAGGTTGGTTGTCCGGAACATGGGGTCGGGTCGTCTAAAATAAGTTGGTCGTTGGGACGAGCATGGGTCTCGTCCGGACGATGGATTTGTGGCATTTTTATTTTTAAGGATATTTTCGATATTTTTTCACCTAGAACGGTTGTAACTCTTCCTTAAACGTTTGGGATGGATTATAAATGTAATATACACTAAATTACACTACATTACACTCTAGAGAGATAGGGATAGAGTAAGGGGAAGATCTCCATTGAAGACTTTGTGAAAAAGAAAGAGAAGATTTCTTAGGGAATCATCATAGAACTTGTAAATACTTTAACACATTTCTGTACTTAGTATTATACTCTTTTATTCTTTGTTTTGAGAATGGATTTTATGGGTATAAGTATGTGTATAGGTGTGTAGTGTAGGAGAAGGATCCTAGAAGGGAAATGGTTGTAAGATTGATAAGTCTAGTGATATAATGCATGATTTGGGTTAAATTTCCTAGAGATGTAAATTGTTTTCTATTTTATTGAAAGGTTAGTGTACATGATTCTCATATTCATGTATGATGTTCCTTATGATGTGATCTACAAGTGTTAATAAAAGAGAACTTGATTTTAAAGAAGAAATCCTAAGAGGTTAATCAAAAGATGTCTACACTTATGATTGCATTGTTTTATGAACTTGTAGACCTTAGTGTGATGTTAGATGGGTCGTCATCTAAGGATTTAATATAGCTAATTATATATATTCAGGATCATAATGAAGTTGTGCATGCTAGTGTAAGGGATTGATGGAATCCTTGAGTATATTGGCATATATTGCTTATGCATGAGATTTGTTGTTCAATTTATATATTTTGGATTGGTTTTGTTGAATGGTTTTCATAGGAACGATTGTGGAAAACCAAGAGAATCCCGGAAATAACAAGGAGGTACTCACCTAAACGGTACCAGTGAGTGTATGAATTATCATATTTTATTAGTAGATTGCTTGTGTAGTTTTACTTGTTTTGATAAATACACATTGTGGAAAGTGCATAGTCATGTTGCATTGTTAATGCATATGAATGGTTTTTGAAAAGAAAAGGCCTTCGGGCATGGTTTGGAAAGAGATTTAGAAAGAGATAAATATTTATATGGTTATATATATGACTATTGGCTTGCGTGAGACGTATGGCCATCTTGGAATAATATCCAAGCGATGCATGGGACATACCAGAATATGCGCGAGATGTGTATTTATATCTATATGGTACCGAGGGACGCCCCAAATTGAGATTGTGCATGGGATGCACCATGCGCGGGGCACACAATTATTGCCTATAGCAACACATATTTTCAAAGTATTGAATGCTCAAATCTTTTAAAAAGGGCTGCGGTCCAAAGTATTATAAGCATGAATTATGCATTGGATGCATTGATTTGAAAAGGAAAAGCACTTGCTAGTCTATGTGTTTGAAAGAGAGTTGGTTATGGATTTTCTTAAGTTACTTGCATGAGATGCATCTTTTCTTTCGTGTTGTTTTAAAGTATTTCATACTTATACTTGCCTTGCATCTGGAACTTGAAATATTATGTTCACATTCTGGTTTTCTTGTGTTTTTTATGATTGGAAATCAGGTAGCGATGAGTAGCTATTTGTCGCAAACAACTCTTCTTCCCAAGCATAGGAATCGGGTTATCGCAAGTAGCATAATAAACCGGTAAGACCGGGTCGAATCCACAGGGACTAGTCAGATTAATCGAAGTTTCTTTTATTAATTAAAACTAATGGAAATATGTGAATCCAATTTTAACTAAATTAAAGTTTGAATGTGACTAAAGAGAATTGAATTTTTAAACGATTTAATTAAAAGGAAGATTCGTCGTTGGGTTCACACTGTCAAATAATTCGTAATTAATCTCTCTCTATAACTCAGGAAATGCCTCCGTAATATCGAGGATTATTCCCGGAAGATATCATCGTTAAAACAATTTTTCAAACACGAGTCGTGTCTCTATAACTCCGATATTCCCTACTCGGACGATTTTATCGTGAAAATCATTTTGAATAAAATAGAGAGATTCGCTACATCATATTTATACGGTGATTTCCCTCGGATCGAATTCTGAGCGATCTAACTACACATAATAACAAAAGCAAGATCAATAAAAAGAAGAACTAAATCAACAAACGTCATTAGAATAAATAGAAAAACAAATTCTTCAATTAAGGAAAGAACTTACGACATTTAGCAATCCATAGAATTGAAACGCAAGTGATAACCTTCTTCTCCAAAATTGTGGCAACAATTAACGAGAACAACCCCCAAAAAATTAAATCTCAGAAACCAAATGAAATTGCAGTAGAGTACTAAAAACTAAACGAACCCAGAAACTGCTACTATGTATCTAACTCTGTGTAATGTCAACACCCAGAAGATGGAAAAATGAAACCCAGAACGAAATCCTAAATTACTGTGTAACAAAACGTAAAAATGAAGAACAATCAAAATTTGCAGAACCTCAAATCGCAGAACCTAACTACTGAATTCAACCTCAAAGGAGGAATAAGACCCAAAAGGAGACCCAAAGTCGCAACTCTAAACTACTCCTCAACTACTGTGCATCTCCTCCAAGGAGGGAGAGACCCCCAATTTGGAGAACCTTACTCATAAAAACCTCCCCAAAGGAGGAAGTAAACTGTGCGGGGATAAAATACGCATATACTACCCTTGCTGGTAAACACCTGAATATCTGGATTCTTTGTATACCCTATCAAGCTGCTCCAACTCCTTCTATCCCTGTACTAACAGAAAACTGTTAGAGGACCTCCCGCCTGTAGCGACCGGAAGGCTCTCCGATGACTAAGTTAGTCATGATCGAAGAGAGTAGAAAACTGTAAGCACAAAGAGAGTCTGAGAGCAAAATGGCATGTACCGTTCACCGATGGTTTAACTCCTGCTTATATACTCCTGCCCTTTACGGGATTCCAGCATCTCACTGGAAACGAGGTCTTCATAGGACTCCTCGTCCTTTTTCCTCATATCTACTGTATTATGACAAATGTCTGCCACATCCTCCGACAAAAGAGAAAGTTGGCATGCCTTTTTAATATTCTTGGAACTTCAAATATTCCTTCAGGAAGGGGAAGTCTAACATGCGTGCCTTGCACCATTCTCTGACTGACTGACACGTGGACGCCTCGTCTGGCACCTCTTTCTACACTGCTCCATTAGATGTCATGCTGGTGGATGTCGACCGCACATGGCCGACCTAATCCACACAGCGGGCACTACTAGGGGCACATGTTCAGCTGACCATACCTAGTCTGGCACGTACTACTCTGAAAGACTATTCTCTGTGCTATGAGGATGCTATCTATATAGGACCAGCCTGATTTGCACAATGGAGATGCTGGTTACGATGAGTGACAAGTTGTATCTCCCATGATTCTGCTCATGTATCCCTAAACAACTACGTGCCCAACTACCAGGATGTTAGCCACACCGGGCCAACCTAATCCATAATGCGAGGGCATTGTTGGACACATGTATGGCTATATCAACTGGGGGATCTAGCACATCGCATAGGATAACTGGTAGCCACACTGAAAGGATGTACAATAGCACTAGGCTGACCTGATCCTCCAGTACAGGATGTTGATGACATGGCAATCTGATGCCGAGCTACCGTTGGATACTGGGATAATACGATTTTGCCCTTAACATGTGGCAAATCCAGATTAAACCCACCACAATTGCCCCTAGCTCTGGCTACTTCAGCCTCACAGCGGAAGTGGGCAGAGCTCACAGCACCTAAAATGCTGTCGTTCTGCTTACCTGATAAGTCCAACCATCATTTTTTGAAGCGGTGCCACATTAGTTGCGCAATTAATGTCTGGGACCTATGCACTTTGCCCGAGAATGATATGACCATTGGAAAAGACATTCTACGCATATCGTCGGTTCGATAAAAGCAAAGGTGCGCCTCTATATATACTTGCCTTATCATTTTCCTCATACGCTTCTTCATCCTCTCGTGATTTTTGCAACCCTAATCTCTTAAGTTCCTTCTTCTTCTCAACCCTCTCTGCGTAAGTTTCACTTTTCCCTGTCCATAATGGGGTTCTTCAGATCTCTGGTTGACACCTCATCTAAGATTGAAACCTTCCGAACTGAGTATGGCATACTAGAGGATGTAGTTATTGCCCTCACTCCTGTTGATTATGATAGGACTAGGGCAGATAACAATACCCTACATATCCATCTTATCCATATCATAGAGGGTGAGGTGCGATTCCCCCTACACCCTCTTCTTGGTCACTTCTTATGGTATCTCAATCTCTCTCTGATGTAAGTGGTGACCAACACAGTCCGGGTTGTGATGGGTGTCACTGCTTTGAACTTTATTATTGGTTCAAAGATGGGCATCTGGGAGATTTTATACCACTACACCATCAATCATATCCGGGATGGTGTATGGTATTTAAAGAATTGAATGAACAGATGCAAATCGGTCGAGTGGCTCCAGGACTCTTCCAAAGGGGACGACGATGATTTTTTGATCGTGATTGTCAACTGGGAGTTCACCCCTAGCTCGAGAAGGGAGAATCCGATTCCTTACAGAGATAGGGCCCCTCGTCAGTATCTTCTCTTTCTTTTTACTTTCACTTTTCTTGCAAATTCGATACGTTAACTCATTTCTGACTTCTTGTTTCTTGTTCTATTGTTGCAGACGCTCAAGTAAACCACAACTCCCTCCACAATAGATTTTATAAGTACAAGGAGGCCTACAAAGCCATCAGCTTCGAGACCCCTTATGGGGAACTTATTGACAGATTCATTGAGAAGCTCTTGGGTTATGTGCCACACTACCAAGAATACTGTGGTGTGCAGTGCCCTGTTTTAGACCTTGATGTCGCTCCATCTGCACTTGCTCCTCATGCCCCTGCAATTCCCGTCGTTGATCTCGAGGAGAAAGAGGACGTTCTTGAGGAGGTTGAAAAGTGGGGAACTCCTACTGATCCCTACGCTATTGGGCCTTCAACTCGAGTGCCGCCCAACTGCCTTTCTAACATGCGCATCTTGCACACATGGGACGACAAACCCGATGAAATGGCCTCTTTTTCTTTGCTAGATGTGGTGAAGAGGACTGAGGGAGGTCAGTCTTCTACTCTGCCATGGGTGGGCACCCAGGCAGGCGACAAAGTGGTAATCCCACCTGCCACTATTCAGGTAACTCCCCCGCCTTCTCCCCCCCAGCCCTGCCAGACTAACACTATGGCGGCTGATCAGCCATCACGCCGCACTCACTAGTGTGAGGCTGGTCCGTCAGCAGATCCTCGGGCCTACAAGAAGCTGAAGAAGGGTCTACCCCTTGCTATTCAGAAGGAGATGGGGTCCACTGATACTCTCGAGGGTAGTTTTGCTGAGTCCTGGGATCCCGTCCTGCTGAGAGAGGACGTGGTTTGTCACGTCCTGGATTTTCAATTCATATATTTTTTTGATTAAATATAAAAATGACAACATGGACTATTAACTTCAAACCATCTACCCATTCAAATATGCAGAAATTAAAGAAGGGGAAAGGGGAATTCCATACACACATACACCACCACACAATAGGTTTAAATTTACAGTCCAACTGAAAATAAATCGTTACAGTCCCGGGAACATGAAATTAAAATAAATTAAAAACAAAAGGAAATCCACTGAGGCTACCCAGCAAGAAGGCACTCGAACTCCTAGCTCCAAGTCACACAGCTGGGTCAGTACCTAAAAATAGAGGGTTAGGCAAAAGCCTAGTAGAGAAAGCCTATACCCAATATATCCCAAATTGGAACAAAATATGCGAGTGCGAGAATAAAATATGAATGCATACGATGAGGACCATTTTATAGTTCAAAAACTATTTTCCAAGTTCCATCCAAAAATTCCATTTCAAGATCATTGCCAAAACCGATAAATTTATTTCAAAAGCTCACTTGACAAAATCAGGGAGAACATTTCCTTTAAAAATATCTCATCTCAACCCTAACGAAATTAAGGGAGGCACAACCATATTATTTAAATTTTCAATGAGTTTAGCCTCATTCTGCGCTAGTCGCTTGCCAGCTACTAACCGAGTGTTCCTCAGAATTATCCTATCTTAGGAAGGGCTCTAGTGTGCCACCATTGCACAATGTAGTGAGTGTAGTCCACTCAGGGAATGAAATTCCCGTATGATGATATAGCCAACTCAATCTATCTTCATGTCTATGGTCAATTTAAAACGTTATTTCATTTCCGGGATTAGGGCGTTCATACCTTCTAATCAACCAAAGTGACCAAACATGAATTTCTAAAATTTATATTTCAATCCCACCAATTAAAACTTTATAAGGTCATAGGACCATTTTCATCATTCCAATTCAAGGTCCAACCATTTAATTTCAAGAATCCCAAGTGACCCATACAAGGGTTTTTATAAAAATTAGGGGTTTTGCAATTTGACCAAGGGAATTTGAAATTTATATGGTGTAGAGTCAATTGCGACCCTTAGGAGCCTTAGCCCTCAATCAATTTCAACATTTGACCAAGACCCAAAATTAGGGTTTTACCCAATTGGGGGTTTTTAAAAATCATTAGGGGATCTTGAAATTGACGACATAGGGAGTCAATTAAGACCCATATCAACTTATTCACTCAACCAATTTGGGAGTAATTTGACATGCAACATAAAATACGAAATGTCCTCATCCGATCTTAACACATAGAGGGAGAGAAGAGCAAACCAACTAAGGAGACACAAGAGATAGGAGAACCCTACCTTGGAGTGAAGAAAACACAAGAACTTACTCAACCCTAGGTGAGGGGTCCTCAAAGATGGCTCAATCTCTCCCAAATTTAGAGAAAAGTGAGAGAGAAAGGGAAGAAAGAGAGGGGAGAGGAGGCTACAACTGTAGTGAGAGAGAGAGGGGGAGTTCCAACTGAGTGTAATTAGGATTCCTATCTATATATGTGTGGTCAAAATGTGATTGAAATGACCAAAATACCCTTAATGAAGTTTTCTAAAACTGCCAACCGACTATGCATTTCAATATGTAGCAGGGATATATATCGATATGTGGAGTGATCTGGGCAAGCCAATAGGAAGCTGCATTTCGATATACAAGAAGGTGTATATCGAAATTAAAAGCCCTCTGATGGATTCTAACTAAGGATCATTTCGATATGTACGCAGTGCATATCGAAATACAGAGTCTCGTCATTTCGATATGCAACTAGTGAATATCGAAATAGAAAGTGCGCTGATCAAAATTAACGAAGAGACATTTCGATATGCATGGAATGCATATCGAAATGCAAAGCTTACTGCTAGAAACCAAAGGAGGAGTATTTCGATATGCATGGAAATGCATATCGAAATACAACACAGAGTAGCTGCATATTGAAATGCATTTCATATCGAAATGCATGAAATGAACATATCGAAATATTGAAGAAGGAAAAGGGAGCATAGGGTTGGATATATCGAAATGCAACAAGGGGCATATCGAAATGCAAATCATTTCGATATACACCAGAGGCATATATTGAAATGCAAGGAAAAATGGGGAATTTTCGTGTGGGGCCTCCGGGCCTCCCAACACTCACCTGAACCAACCCGAACTCAACCAACCACAACCCAAGGACACCAATGAAGGATTATCTTCCAAAAAATTCAGGGAATGAATTCAATATGGAATAAATTTGAGATTTCAATTAACCAAATCTAATTAAATGGAATTAAAATTCCAATAATTCCTTTATTAAATTCTCAACCGTTACAGGGTTTCTATGAATAAAGGGGAAAGAGTTTTTGACGGGATAGTTGCACGCGGGCTCTGCCGCGCATTGATGCTTCTCATTGATGCTGCCGAGGAGCAGAAACATGGCACGGGGGACCTGTCCCGCCGCACTCTGGTGTACTAAATAAAGGTAACCCCCTCCTGCTAGTACGCATGCTTTCTTTTGATCTTCCTTTGTCTCTATTTTCTTACATTCTTTCATCCTTGACACAGGCACTGTAGTGCTCGACCGAGCTTGACTCTCGGGTCTGCCTCCTTCAGAGCGAGTAGAAGAAGGCTGCTAAAAAACTGAAGGCCTCCTCTAACCTCGTGTAGAGAAATCTTGATAAGATGGAGGCCCTAAAAAGAAGCACGACGAGACTCATAAGGTGCTAGAGGTTTCCAACGCTGAAGTAACGAGACTGGACAATGTCCTGGCCCAGTCAAAGGAGAGGCGACTAAAAGGCCTAGCTGATGCCCGCGTTATACTGGAGACCAAGACCAAGGCATTTGATGCAGAAAGGATCTCACTTAACAATGAGCTGAAGTTAAGGAAGCTAGAGCTGGAAGAAACCCAAAAGCAAGCCCTCGACTTCTACACCAACGCTTACGACAAGGGAGCAGAGGTCACGAAGGCAAACTACGAGCGATAGTTCATAGATTAGCTCCCAGATATCAAGGACTACCTCTGTAATACCCGTTCCGTATTATAATCATTTTATTATTAAACTCTAAAAATGTTAAAATGTGAAGTGGAGTGAATGAAATGGTATAAGGGTATTTGTGTATTTTATAAATACGTAAGTATTTATATAAAGCCTTATTTATGTAAATAAGGAAGGAGGGTGGCACATAAGGGTAATTAAGATGTTAAATTAAGGAGCATTATGTAAGTAGAGGGTGCCTAGAGGTAATTAGGACTTGGTATTGTTGCAAATGGGATCTTTAGTGAAGGGCAAAAGGGTCTTTTACCCTAAAAACCTGATTTGGGGATTATAGGTAGAGGAAGTTGGATCAAACACCCTAGTGTGTGTTGTTCTTGAGAGAAAGGGAGGAAGTTCTCTAGAGAGAGAACATGAAGGAAGATCAAGGAGGAGCCGATTGCCTAGAGAGTTATTCTACACGTGAATCAAACATCATGTAAGCATCACTCTCCTTAAATCTTGTAATCAAATTCATAGAATCAAAGCCAAGATCTAGGTTTTTGTAATTTTCAGATTTTTGGGTGTTCTTGAGGAAAATCCTTGGATTTGAGACTTGTAATGGTTGGTTAGTATTGAAATCGAAGTATGTTGGTGATAGGAGTGTTCTAAACACTTTGGTATAGTTAATTTTTGAGTTTGGGGACAAAAAGATTTTGGGATGATTTGGGGCGAAGTGGTTCGTAAAACATTTCTGAAAATTCGGTTCT
>NMUG010011953.1:0-10487 GCA_002855965.1 Monotropa hypopitys
CCCGGAGAAATAAAAACAAAACATAAACTTTCAAAATTCTATAATAATTGTATTGGATTGTAGTTACAGGACCGTATCCGAGCAATTGCAGAACTGTCAGAAAATAAAATAAAACGTCATTCAGTTTCTAAGAGGCTTCGGTGAGTGTATAAATTATGTTTTTCATTATTACAATGCATATTAATTTGAGTGAGTAGATATTATTGTTAATAGAAACCAATTTGCATTTCGACACTTTTTATTGAAAAAGAAAGTAAAAATGGTTTTGGCCATGGATAACCAGAGAATATCCACAAAAACTTGTTTTGGCGGTGGATGGCCGGAGAACATCCACAACATACTTGATAGGGGTACGTCCCACGACTCAATAGATGTTTTGGGCAAGTGTATTTAAATTGGCGGTGGATGGCCGGAGAATATCCACAAAAATGCTATTTTGATGGTAGATGGCCGAAGAACATCCACAAAATTTTTATTGGCAACGATAGCCGGAGAATACCGGGGTTTTGAAAAGAAAAGAGATTTTAAGAAAGAAGAAGAATGCATCTTTATTGTTGATTTAAAGAGCTTTACTTTATTTGATTCGGAATATGAAACTCTATAATTCACACTCTAGTTTCCTTGTTTGCATGGAAATCAGGTAGCAGAGTTAGAGGTCCACTACGATGCGCTTGAGGAGGTGGTAATTGGACCCGCAAATTTGGCTCTTGAGGCGATGCAAAGATAGAAGATAGTCTTTTCATAATCTTAGTTATCTTTTCACCTTGTAGTATTTGGGATTAAAATATGTTTTGTTCGAGGCATCGATGTTTCGTTATGTTTTAAGGATTCCAGTTGCGTTCTTAATTATTTGAATTGGGAAGTCATTTCAAGTTAAACTGTTGGTGGCTTATGTTGTCATTTAGACTTTAGTGATTCCGTATTTGATGTCGGATTATTGTCATCATTGTGGTTATAAAGAAAATTTTTATTTTCTGCACTTTTATTTGAGGTTATTTGGATTGGGATCTTACATCACCTCCATATCCAATAGCATCATAGCCGTACCCTTCACCTCCCTTCGTTCTCCTCTTCGCTCGAGATCTTTCCTCTCTCTCTCTCTCTCTCTCTCTCTCTCCCTTCTGGGAGATTTCTCTCTCTTCCAATCGATCGGCTGGGTTTTGGGGTCTTTCTCTATGTTTCAATATATCTTCACATTTTAATTTTTGGGATTGAATGGCTGAAGACACATTTGGGTGTTGTTGCACATACACCTGTTGCATACACATGCAACAGGCCACAACATTTTCTCTCTCTTTTTAAAATTTTAATACAAACTACACTTTCCCCATAAGCCTCTCTATTATCATTTTAAACCCTCAAACTTATTATTTTATTACTTAAACCTCTCTTTTTTATTTCTTTTAATCTAACCCAAACTTGTATTTTAATCCCACTAATCTTCTTCTTATTCTTTTACAAAATTTTATTATTTTTAATAATCCATTAATGAGATACAGGTCTCACATATTTTATGCTCAAAATATATTGCACCGTGCCATCGACATGAGCAATTACTAATCTATTATGCAAAACACAACACTCTATGAACTCAACATATTTTTACTTAATCTAACTATCATAACTAGTTTGTTTGATGTAAGGGTTCAAAAACGTTATTACTCAACAATTGAGCTCATGATCCGAAAATTATTCATCTATATTTTAGATGCCCGCACGAATAATCCAAACCGCTGATGAATTTTAGAATAATATTTTAAGTGATCATACAAAATATCATTTTATTCGAATAACTCTAACCTCTTCATTCAAATGATTATTTTTTATTCATAACTATTAGGAGTAGCTTTTGAATAATTTTGGATGAAGTAATTATAATTATTTGAATGAGATGATTTTTTACAGGATTACTTAAAAATTATTTTAAAATATATCAACGACTTATATTATTTATGTTAGGACCGAAAGTGCGAGCCCCCACCTAAATTACTTTGTCCAATCTTGGCATTCAAAGTCTTGGCGACGAGAGGCACGGCATTCCACAGATTGCACAACAAGGTATGCGATTTTGGTTTCAACCACTTGTTGGGTATAACAAATATGTGGTTATTGAGTTTTACAAGTCTATGGAGGCCAAGGTGGATTTTGAAAATACTTCACAGGATAGGATTTTGGCCAAGGTACAAGGGAAACGAATCACGATTACCCCGGGTATGATTTATGAATACCTATGTTATGTTTGCCCTAGTCCAGACACCACTAATTACCCAAGGCCCAACAATGCACCTATTGATAGTGGGGTGATTAGAGAGGCCATCTATTCAGACGTCCGGCAATATGCTGGGTCGAATCAACCGGGATTTTTCAAAGAAGACTATCGGGTGGTTTCAAAGGCAATGCACTACAAATTATTCCCTCGGGGTTCGGAGCATCGACCTACCGAGAAGTCAATGGAAATTCTATATGTGTTCATGAATAACGAGTTTAGTTGTGATTGGGCACTTTGGATCTTCTATCAGTTGGTTAGTGTGATTGCAGATGGATCTATAAAGTTGAAACTTCCATTCCATTGTATGATAACGGAGTTGTACAAGCATCAAGGAGCGAAGGTATCTGAAAAGGACTATGTCAAAGGTGACTCGGGTTCTATCACCGCAACCTCTGTTTCCAAGAGCCAAAAGTTCGCGAAAATCGTGCAACCTTATGTTCCTCCACCGCCGGCACCCCCGGCTCCACCAGAATGTGGAAATTATCAAGGAGGCAAAACTTTCTAGGAAGGAACGGAAACAAGACCGGAAGGAGATGACAAAGCTTCGGGCCGAAGTCGCATGGAAAACGAGTTACATTGAGAGAACTTCGGGCACGAAATACGTACCCCTTGTCGAGGAAACAAGCGAGGAGGAAACTAATGGCAGGAGTGAGTCGTTTTGAGTAGTAGAAGGAGTGTAGGGTACTACAGCTGGTTGGTTGTCTTTTGTTTTGTTTTTGTTGTCTTTGTGATCGAGTTTTTGTGGGATAGCGGAAGGGTAGAGTACCGAGCTAACATTGACCGTTGTCCCTATTGTTGTTTTCCCTTTTTTCTTTTGACCACCCTACATGTTACAAGCCTAAAAGTCCTTCAATGACCACTTGTAGGGTGAGCTATGTTTTGCATTGGTTCATGTCATGACATTTATGTGAAATCTCTTTTGTCGTAGCATATTTTGCTTTCATGTCATAGAATGATGTTGATGCGCTTTATTCACTGCCGTATATCGCATGGTGTTTCAAATTTTTGTGTGCTATGAGTGATAATTTGTGTGACTGTTGCGAGGATCGGAATCGAGGCTACATATACGTAGAAGCATGAATGATTGTTTTGATTGAGCCTCTCATTTGATTTCATGGCAACATCTCCTCTTGTAGATTGAATGGTATGACTTACCAACATGCATATCGTATGCTCACGGCTTAAGCATTTTGTGTTTCGTATTGCTCTGGACGACCAATGTTCAAGTTGGGGGTTGTGATTAGCCCTCAATCTTGTATTTATTCGGGGCTAATTGTATTCATTTTGCTTAATCTTTGGGATTATTCTTGCGATTCTATGATATAATACTCTTGATTGGACTTCTTGGCTTTTATATGTTTTCCAGGATCAATTTGACTCATTTGGAAGCAAAGGAAGTATATTGATTGTTGGTGAAATTGTTGACATGGAGATTTGGTGCTGCTGTGAAGTATCTAGCAGAATAGGGACACCGCAACCGGTGCAAAGCTTTCCCCAACCGGTGCAAACCCCTGCTGAGACACCGCAACCGGTGCAGATCGCCTTCCAATCGGTTCAGCTAAGCCACTCTCTCAACAAAGCACCGTTGCACCGGTGCAACATTCCATCCAACCGGTGCAAGCTCCCACATCACTGCCCAACTGGTGGACCAACCGGTGCACCCCTTGATTTCATAGTATGAAGTTCATCAGAGAACAGTTGCACCGGTGCAACAAGACCTTCCAACCAGTGCAACTAGCCGCCCAAGCTGACCAATCAAAGCTGTTGCACCGGTGAAAATTCATGCCCAACCGGTGCAACGGGCCCAGAATTCCTTGGAACTTGTGTTGACCATTGTAAATGTGTGTATCTTTCCTAGGACCTATATAGGAGGGAGGCCACGACTTTTGGCATTATTCATGGACATTTTACTTTACTTTTGAAGGTTGTTTTCCTCTCCCATTCATTCCTTCTTCTCTCTTTGGTTTTGTCCAGTCCATTGAAGCACCTAAGTTAATTTTCTGCAGATTTTCCTTTGAGCAAAGGTGTAAGCAAGATTCTCCTTTACATTTCTCTATTTCTAATTTTCTAAGTTGCTTATGTTTCATGTTAGTTCATTTCTATATTGTTTGCATGGCTAAGATGATGTGTGAGTAGTCTTCTTGGGTTGGCCATGGGGCCATTCTCCCCTTGGTCCTAATGTGTTGCACTTTCGTTGACCTTGTGGCTCTTGTATAGGATGCCTTAGGTTGATCTTTTATTTTTGGTTCTTAACACTAGTGTTATCACCTTGACCGGGCGTTGTCAAGACCTTTGACACACTAGGTTCTTGGTGCGATATCCTAGTTGTTGATGGATATATGACTACATGGAGATTGATCCTAGGTGTTTTATATTTTTCTCCACAAGATGTTTTCAATGAATAATATTTCAAATGACGGCCATGTCTTGGCCTTAGTTTGGTGATGTCAAGGAAGTGTAAACCATTAGTACTTCGGGTGAATGCTCCATAGCCGTTCCCTCTTTTAATTAAGTTACATTTCAATCTAAAGTCTTAGGAGAAATAGTGCAAATCAAACCACCTTTTCACTTGGTTGGCCACTTATAGCCAATAATCTCAAAATCCCAAAAGAAGTAATCCCATTCACAATTGGATTGATCCCTTCTTGTGGATTCGACCTCGGACTTTCCGAGTATTGTGCTACGCGTACCTCAGTCCTACGCTTTGGGCTACCTTATATTTGTACACACTTGAGGGCATAAAGCAGTGTCATTAATGCGTCATTCCAACTTCTTGACTTCTCATCAAGAAGGGGGGATGAATCCAGATAGGAGACTTCTCATCTTGCCATCTGACAAATCCATCTGACTGGTCATCTCCTTCCATTTGACTTTTTATTGTACCTCTACCATACTTACTCGACCTAATAACAGTTGGAACATGCATTGACTAACTTCTACTCATTAACGAATTCCTGTAAGTTCTGCCCATGTTATTGCCAAGCTGAACATTATACCGCACTGCAGATACTTACCGCATAGGGCCTAGCCTTATCTACATTCGAGGTGCCAACTCTATACATGGCTGACCAGTTCTCTTCATGATCCAGCCCGTAACCTCACTAGCCAGACCTAATACTTAGTATAACCTAGTTGTTAGACCTATGGTTGGCTATATTATTTAAGACCTAGTCCACGTATTACATATGGAATACACATCCAACTATATCCTCTTTGATCCAACATGCATGTCCCTAAATAGAGTTCCCATACTGCCTGGATGTTCAACCACATAAGGACAAACCTTATCCTCAGTACAGACTCCTATTGGACGTGTTGCCGGCTATATCAAGGGGATCCAGACTGTGTATCCGAGGTGCCTGTATGCTGCACTGAATAACTACGCAGCAAACCCGGATCCATACTACCACGTGGCTAATCCAGATTTATCCCACTACAATTGCCTACAGCTTTGACTGCTTCAGCCGCACAGCAGGAGTAGACAAAGATAATAAGACTGCTAGTAAACAACACCATTGCAGATAACCACCAATTACTGTAACCGCTAATTACTTTAACCGACAATCATCATTACCTATTAAATACGACGGGACCCAAATGCAACGATTAAGACTGAAATTGTGCAAATCGAGGCTCAAATATTTAGAAATTCAAATTTCGATTGCCCTATCCAAATCACACCATATCAGAACAAATCTTAACATCTCGAACATTCTATCCTTAAACATATTTTACTCAAACTGCTACTTCTTCTTCCAGAGCCTTTCTATGCATTCTCCACCTTTAAACTTCAGTAAGTGACTCATACTTCCTCTTCTCTTCATTCTTTTCTCAAATCTTCTTCTGCACTTAGATTATCATCTCGACAAACATGGGCATCTTCAGAGCTAGGGTAAACTCAGCCGAAAAGATGGAACAGTTCCGTAGATACTTTAACATTCCTGAAAATGTGTCCGTCAGACTTGCCCCGGTTGATTATGACTGAGACGAGGCTGATGACAACACACTTTTAATTCCAATCCTTCATCTTTTTGAGGCAGGGATTCGATTCCCTCTTGCTCCCCTCTTTCTCCACTTCTATAACTATCTGGGTTTGATCCCTTTTCAAATGTTCACCAACATGGTGCGCATCGTGATGGGGGTTGTAGTCTTATACCGTATTACTAGTTCCCAAATGACCACACATGAAATATTTTATCATTACACTGTTAATAGTACCAAGGAAGGGGTATGGTACTTCAAGTATAGGGCTGACCGGAAGAAATTGGTCCTCAATACTCCCGACACCGATAAGGGCAATGACGATGACTCCTCATTGTTATTGGAAATTGGGAATATTCTATCGAGGAGCCATAGGATTGCTCCCTGTCTCTCATTGACGGATCCCCTGTCAGTTCCTTCCCTTTCCATTTTTCACTTCTTTACCTGCTTCTACTTTTCATTTCGATATTTTTACTAACTTGAATCTTGACAAATGCAGCAGCATCCAAGATCAATCGCAAGTACCTTAAATAAAAAGGGTATTTAGGGGCTGAGGTACAAAGGGAAGCAAACGTTGGATAGATCTGTCTCTAACCTTCTCGAATACACGCCGCACTACCGAGCCTACCGTAGCGTAAGACAACCCACCATTGTTATCAACCCTGAACCTGAAGCTCACAGACCTCCCTGAGTTGTCGGAATGTTGACCAAGGTAACAGATGAGAAATGTGACCAAGGAAAGCCCAAGTTGTAGTCCCCCTATTGTTGAAGCCGACACCTCCAATCGCTCTGCCACACTAGACCAAGCACCCATCCTCAAAGACTGGGACGACGAAATGAGCAGGTTCAACTTCGAAGGAATGTTCTAGAAAACCATTGGCTCCAGAATCCGCTCTCCTCCTGGATGCAGACCCTCTACCACTGCCCCTTCTGATGTGCTGCCAACTGCCACCCTGGTAGCTGCCGTTGCCACTGGCACCAGCATGCCCCCAACTACCATAGCCAGAACCACCACCATCTCTACTCGAACCCAATCTACCCAACTTACTGCACCTCTCCCATCTTCCACTGACCCCATATCCGCACATCCACTGATAACCAGCATTCCCTTAGACAAGGAGACTCCACCTAACTCTGTGGATGAAGCCCCTGTCTCCAAAAGAAGGAAGACTAAGAGGCACCGAGAAAAGACTCCAGAGGAGGCAACTCTGTGGGCTCCCACACTGAACAAAAGTGGTGCGGCCCTTGTTAGGCAGACCGACTGGGTTTTAGAGCTACCAACCACATTTGGCTTAACTAAAGCCCTTCTCTTGCCAAAAGACATTGCTGAAGAGGGTAAACGGGATCGCGTGGAGCTGTATGCCACTATTTACGCTATCTCAATCAAGGTATGTTCTACCATGATCATCAATCACCTTAATCAAACTTCAACTAATTCTTTTCTTCTTATCTTCAATAGGCGATTCAGTGCGCGGCCGTACTGAACAACCAACTTGCTGATCTACAAGTTCAGTACGACCGTGAACTGAACATCAGCCGCAATCGCTTGGCCTAGATCTCGAAAAATGATGCCAAGATCAATCTATTGATAGAGAAAACTGATGATATGGCCTACGATCTGGTGACTGAAAAGGCCAAGGTGAAACATGTAGAGATGGAAACTGACCACTAATTTTACATGCAGCAAGCTCTCCTAGAGAAGACCAAGGCAGATGCCAAAGATGGCATGAAGAGACGGACAGAGGCATTCCAAGCTAAGCAAAAGGAGGCTGCCAAAAAATTAAGCAATGGACAATTGCTTTGGAGAAGTGCCACAGAGAGCTGGCCGATTCCAAGGAAAAGAATAAACAAGCCTGGGCAAATGGGCATGCTGCTGGAGCTGTCGAGACAGGGGCCAATTATAAAAAGAAATTCATAGAACAGCTCCTTGGTCTGCAGGATGCTATATTTTCCTAGTTCTGTGGCATGGCATTAGACTTCATAGGCGTGACTACGAACTCTCCCCTTCGTGTGGAGACTCCCTTGCCAAGTCGCATGGTGTCATCCCAGACTCCATCCCATGAACTGGAAAACGTAGACTTCGCACTGCCATGGATCACTGAGTAGGTCACCTCGACCATGCCCCTTTCATCTAGCACCTCTACTAACCCAGTTGCCAAACTGCCCAGCTCCTCTGAAGCCTCTTCCATTGAACTGGTTGATATTGTTGCTGATCCAATCACAACTACTACTGACCCATCCACAACTGCTGATGATATGCCTAGTACCACAATATCTTATTCTGAAATGTTGCCGGCTGTTATCACTGAGCCATTAATTGAAAACCCACCAACCATTGTTGATGTTGTTTGATTTCTATTTAATTTGGGTTTGTAATATTCTGAGACTACTGATGCCAGCAACTGGTTTGCTGGTATCCTTGCCTTTTCATTTCTGGGTATTTTGTGCGACTTCTACTTTTCTGTACTCTTTTGAACTTAAACTGCTTGCTTCCACTTCTTGCTTTATTTTACTTCTCACTTTACTGCTTGTTTTCTTACATTTGCCTTACCTCTTGCTTTACTTTACTTCTTACTTGTATTGCTTGACTTCTTACATTTGCTGCACTGCTAGTTGCTTGTGATCCCCAATTTCTAGAAATCCTACAAGTATTGGCTGTGCGGGCTTGTGGGTTTCCCACCCTCTTAGGCCTTAGGCAAAAATGATTGCTTCATCAGCCAATGATTGTAACAATCCTCTGAGTTTTTCACTCATTTCAACCCTGGGCTACCTTGGGATTTCTCATCCTCTAAAGGCAATGATGGATTGAGGACCCAACTGGACCATTTTTTGTTTCCCATCCATTTCAAGCCTAGGTCCTCTTGCAACTCTTAACCCTGTTTAGAGCTTTCGGCTTAGGATCTGTAAAGAGCCTTATAGGTTTACCACCCAATTTTGAGATCAGGACCTTTTGACTTCTCATCCCCTAAAGGAACTGAGCTCAGGATCAATGGTCCTGGGCCTTCTCAACCCATTTTCCCGCATTCCCTACTTGGGACCATCCACTCTTTTCAAACCGGGGCCACCTTGGGACTTCTCATCCCCTAAAGGCAGATTTTGGTTTAGGATCAATGAAGAAACTTAGACTTTGAGGTCAGAAACCTTGGGATTTTTCATCAAGGATCTGAGCTCGGGAACAATGATCCTGGGCCTTATCAACCCATTCCGAGCATTCCCTACTCGGGACCATTTCCCCTCAATCAGGAAGTGAAGGCTCAACCAAGGCTTTGCTTGCTCATTCAAAATCCCTGACTTGCTTCAATTATGGCATTACGACACACTATACAAAACATTGACAATTCAATTCTGAATAAAACTTCTTTCATTAACTCCAAAGGGAGAATATCATTACATTCCACTTTTACTAGTAAAACTTCTTCAAGTTTGATACATTCCATGTGCGGGGAATCTGGATTCCATCGAGATCTGCAAGTTTGTAGGCTCCTCATCCAGCCTTGGATGTCACTCTGTATAGCCCTTCCCAGTTCGTCCCTAGTTTCCCATCAGCAGGATCCTTTGTATTTTCAAGAACCTTTCTGAGGAACAAGTCTCCAACCTTGAATTCTCTGAACTGAACCTTCCGGATATGAAACTTAGACAATTGTTCCTGATAGGAAACCAATTTGACCAAATCTCTTTCTCTTCTTTCTTCTTCTAAGTCCAGCTACATGGCTAAGACTTGGTCATTGCCCCTGCTCCAATAAGTTGGTACGGATTGTTGGAATCCCCACCTCCAATGGTATGATGGCTTCTGATCCATATGCTAGGGAAAAGGAGTCTCACCAATAACTCTTCTCAGCGTGCTGCAATAAGCCCAGAGAACCAACGACAGCTTGTCAATCCATCATCCCTTAGCCTTTTCCAACCTTTTCTTGATCCCATCTAGCATTGTCTTGTTGGATGCTTCTGCTTGGCCATTGTGGTGACCAGTTTCTGCCCGAAGCTTCCTGAACTGTTGGACTTTCGGACGCTGGGGGTCGGTCCTGACCGGAGGGTGGAGTGGTCCCTGCAAACAAGTAAATGGGGTCCTCCTGCTTGGCTCCTGCAGCACAAAGGGGAGTGCCCGCCGGTGGAGTTTTACCAACGGGGCCTCCGATGCTTAAGTTAGAACCGATTAGAGAAGAGGTTAAGCACAAAATGGAGGAGGCCGGACGGTTAGCGGTCGGGGATCAAGGATTGGATCAGGATCCCGTGAAAA
>NMUG010011954.1:0-10486 GCA_002855965.1 Monotropa hypopitys
TCTGGTCACTTCCTGAGACTGATCAGAGAGTCGACCTCTTTTTTCTGCTTGCCGCTGGTGACGAAGCGGGCAAAGAAGGTCCTCTCTAGGTCTCTGAAGCTCCGGATGGACCGAGCGGGAAGCTTGTTGAACCACAGGGAGCCCTGGGTGCCAAGGCTCGTGGGGAAGACCTTGCATAGAATGGCGTCGTTCGAAGAGTAGAGCGCCATGATCTGCCGGTAGTAGATGAGGTGGGTGTAGGCGTCGGTTTTTGGATCGTACCTGGTGAACTTCGGCAAGCTGAAACCAGGAGGGAGGACGGCCGATTCGATCGTCCGGGAGAAGGGGAAAAGGCTGAGCTTCTCTAAGCGAGCATCGACAGCCTGAAGGGCCTGCCCGGAGGGGTAGTCGGCATGGTGGTCCCTTCGGTGGCGCGGATGCTCCCTTCGGTCATCGTCTGAAACGGAAGAGCGGTGCCGGTGCCTTTCCTCCCGGTCGTGATGGTGCCTCTCCCTCTATCGGCCGGAGTCCTCTGTGTCCGGCCAAAACTCCTGCAGGTCGTGGGGACGAACCTCAACGAACTCTCCCCCCTCGTATATGTAGAGGGGGACAGTCTCAGGATGCTTGGGACGTCCGTCATTGCCCTCTGAGTGGTCTGGCCGACGATCGTGTCCTTCGGCCACTCCCTTCCCCTTGCGCTCCCTGTCTTCTTTCGATCTGCGCCGGCGCCTGCGTTGGCCTGAGGAGTGAGAGGCTGAGTCTGTGACGCCGGTCATCCAGGTTACCTGGTCCCGGAGCTTGGCGATCTCCGCGTCCCTTTCCTTCAGCATCCGATCTATGGCCGCTGCATAGGCCGACCCGAGCTCCGGCGTTAGTCTGAAAGGAGAGGCAAAGAGCCCCAGGGAGACGTGCTGAGGAGGAGGTGGAGGTGGAGGACCGATGGGAAGAGTGGGGTCCTGGTTCGTCGGAGTGTTGGTTCCGTCTGCCATGGAGGAGAGCCGAAAAGAGGAGCAGACAACTGGTTCCCACTAAGGTTGGTGCTAGGGTCCCACCGTGAACGCCAATTGTGGTGACCTGTTTCTGCCGAACGTGGGCTTCGGTTTCTGGTCCTCCGGAGACGGTTGCTGGATTTCGGACGGTAGCTCTGTCGGTCCCTGCAAACAAGTGAATGGGTCCCCCTGCTTGGCTCCTGCAAGACAAAGTTTAGTGCCCGCCGGTCGGTTTTGACCAACGGGGCCTCCGATGCCTAAGTTAGTAACGGTTTGAGTAGGGATAAAGCAACGAAAGGAGGCCGGATGGTAGCGGTCGGAGATCAAAAGTCTCAATTGATCACTCAATCCCGTGAACAGTACCCACGGGTGGTATTTATAGGGAAATGTTGGCTTGAGGCTCAAGAATATTGAGTGGGCCGTACGTCAGGGGCCCTTTTAGTGGGCCTGGACGACTGATGGACCGGGTTAGGTTGTACGGACGGGGCATCAAAGCGGATACCCCACGATAGGGACAGGTTAATAGCCCTCCGGAATACTCCGATCCGCTCGGAAGGAGGTCCCGGGTAACGCAGGGGGTGCCGTAGGTTGGTGTCCGGATAGAGCCGGTCGGTCCATTTCCGGACCCTCCGGTCTGGACAGTCTTTGCTTGCCGAAGCCTTAGTAATGGACTTTTGTAGTAAGTTATGCCTTGAGCATGGATCTGGTCTCCACAAGTGCCGTTTGTAAGTGTGTGGCAATAGAGTTATTAGGACACTAATATAGAGGCACAATTAAAGGCCTCAAAAAGTTAATTGTTAAGGCATTTTCAAATGCCTCGATTGTCTTTATTGTGGCACCTTTTAGCGCTACAGTAAGAAACTTAAGATGCACTTGAAATATCTTGTCAATGCATTTTAAAGTGCCTTAAATGTCCTCTATTAAGGCACATCTAAGTGGTGCAATATATAAGTGTTGATTAAATTGTCCTATTGACCATACAAAGGCTTTTAAAGGCATTTAAAGTGCCACAAAAAGTTTTTTTTAATTGGCCATATAAATTTGACACCAACAAAACTAACGTAAAAATATACTATCATCATTTATGATTCACATATGAAGTTAATACAATTATCACGTAAAAAAACAAAAAACACAACAAATCAACAATAAAAACGGAGTTTTTTCAATAGAATTGTAACTTAAAAGATTATCAGACAACATTTAGAAGGTTCACAAATTAATACGTAAATAGAAATACAAATAGTTAACTAAGAAGGCCAACGACTTGAGTTTGAAATGGGATCTACTTGAGATTTTGACATAAAACCCTGGCTTATGGAACATGAGACAACATTTATAAGACTCACAAAATTAATATAGAAATAAAAATACCAGTAGTGAAGTAAGAATGCCAATGACTTGGATTCAAAATTGAATCTACTTGAGATTTTCCAAGCACCAACTTAATGAAATATCAGAGAGATATAGAGAACATGTTTGAGATCCATTGGTTGTAGACAACCAAGAACGGTGTTGTCCAAATTTGATAGGTTGTAACTTGTACCCAAACATAAGACCATACACCGTGTTTTATACAGAATTCACATCAAAGAGGTACATGGTTCTGGTCAAAAGAAATTGATAACCAGTTCTAAGGAGCCATTTAAGATCATTAGAAGACCTCTCATTTTCTTAATAAGACTCGACTTATTTGGTTAATTATTTAAGCCTTATATTACTTTTAAAACTTTAATTAAACCCATTTTTTGGGAATTTATTTTTGTTAATCTCCTTTTTATTCTCTTAATGATTTTATTAATGCATTACTAAGATGCAAGTCTCATAACTCTCATTCGCTTAAAGAAATTTCACCCCAAAATTTACATTCACGCCTAACTCAAATAAATATGTATAGAGATTTCTCATATTCTCGTACTTCCCAAATCTCATGATCCTCCACTCACATTTGTATTCTCTAATACTCGTCATTACATTTCCTCACAATTCCACACTCGCATACACATCATCTTTTATTTAATTTAATATAACTCATTACTTATTACCCAGTACCAGATCTATTATGATTACGATTCTGATTATGCTATGGCCATATTCATGGCAACAAGACATTATAATTCTGTAAATAAGAACTGTTTTAGTCTGTATGGAAGTTCTGTTTAGTCTGGTATACGTAAATTATGTTTCTGAAAGAAAGTTCTGTTTCTGATTAAGTAAGAATTTATGAAAGGATATTTAAAGTATGGAGCAAGACGAGATTTTTGAATAAGGAAACTCTGTTTATGTAAGAAAGCTCTATTTATTTAAGGAAACTCTATTATGCCTCTTTATTATAAAAAATTCTAGAAATAAGTTATGCAATGTATCTGTTTAAAAGATGTTCATAACCCATGGATAAAACCTGTATTTCTATATTTTGTCACCTACCCGAGCTTCCGCTTATGAAAATTATATTTTTCAAGCTTAAAGGAAGAATCTGAGTTAGGAAGCAAGCTTCTATTTCAGTAGCTGAGGAAGAAGAAAGTATATAAGATAAAGGTTATTGCAATAAGTTAGTTCGGCATTGAGACATGTTTTAAAAATGTTATGCTTTTATATTATGGTGTGTAATAAAAACTGCATGTAGTTTCCTTTCTAAGGCATATGTGGAAACTTAAGATTACTTCTATTGTGATGTCCTCTCTTTGTATTGTAATTATTATTATGGAAAGTAGTCCGGCCTTAGGTGATTTCTTTAATTACCTGGTATTTGTTACGATAACCTTTGAGGACGGGTTTGGGTCATGACACAACACCTCACACAAACCACACTACATGCATCCTAGTGTGATAACCAAATGACATCGGAGGCTTGATTTGAGATGCATCGTATGCTCGCTCTTCTCAAATCAATCCACACATGTCAACCATATATCAAAATACCCAAGAAACAAACACACACACCAAGATGCATACATGCCATGCCTGAATCTATATAGGCATAACATTATACTCACATCCAATCTATACTCCTCATGCATTCTTACTAAATTCTCACAAATAATTATTTTTATCTCAGTTGCCTTAAATAATCCCAATTCTCGACATATCTAAAATCAACACATTCCTCTACTCCCACTCTCACTATCTCTGCCATTACCAAATTTTCTTGCCTTTCTCAGAGACTGAAGAAGTCTCATATCTTATTTACATATTATAACACTGCTCATAATAAGGGCATGTACCAAGGACAATGTCATGACCCGTCCTGCAATCAACCATATATAGGTGATTCAGCTACAGAATCACGACTAAACATCTCTCACAAGATCAAAAAATATCCACATGGATAACCCAAAATTTTCAATAACTTAAACGCACAGCGAAAGACTAAATAAAATCTCTGAATGGGATAATTCTCCAATAAAAATAACCAGACGATATAAGACGATCACCATAGTCTACAATAAAAACAAAACTCATAGCTACTACTACTAGCTCTCTAAGAACATCAGTACCTTCTCACAACTACTCACTAACTATTGACATATGAAAGAAAGGGGAAAACAATCCCAACAAGGAAAATAAACCTCTAAATCCTCTCACCAAAATAGCACATGCCCGGCTTGGAGTGAACCCGCTAATCATCCAAACCTATATATAGATTGCAAACAGAAAACAACAAAAGATATCCAAGAGTGTCAGATAACAACAATTAATATATGCAAATCAATACCTGAAACTACTAATATAATACAAGAAGAATCGAAGGGGTGTGTCTTGACCCTAATCCAATCCAATAACAACTACTGAAACAATGTACATAGTATGGTATGCTGTGTCAATGCAATCTCGGATCAATTGAATCCTTATTTTTCTCTTCAATTTAAGTGACATGTCAATTTTATTAATCGATGGTCCAAAAACACATCAATAAGGTGCATCCACCTGCTAAGGACAAATCAATCAAGTACTTGACCATATTACGGGCACTACGGGCTTACAAGAAAGCCTTCATGTGGTACATAATCACAAAATGAGCATTCAATACTTACAAGAAAGCCTGCCTGTGATACAAATCATTTGAGTTACATTGCCCCACACGTGGCCTCACAACTTGCCAAAAGTATGTCGGGGTCATTCCACTTTACATTGCTTACCACTTTTAGATGTACTTTCCATTACTCATTCATGTTCACATGTGTTTCACAAGGATTTCATCATAACATTCTCTATCATGCCAAATATGAATGATATTCGATATAAAACATGTAAACAAGTAAACATGTCATCATATGATATCCAACTAGAAGGCATTTAAGCCAGGTATAACATGCTTGTACATATTTCCACAAGTAATGTAGGTAAGCATGTAGTGCTACAACATCCAACTAAAAATCATGTAGCCACATAAAACATGCTTGCACATATGTCCAACAGGTATAGCACGTAAGAGGGACAACATTAGCACATAGTCACATATGTTAAGAAACATGTATTGAAAGGTATCTACACATTCACCGAACATGCAAAGTTGCCAAGAAGTGTTTAGTTTGGTGCCGCAAAGGCGCCCAGCTCCTCACCTGATCCAACAATATTAATATTAGAATGACAACCTCTTAAATGTTTAAAGTAATTATTTAAGATTGGGTTGAAATAGCTATGACCCAATAAGACCTCTAAAAGACTTTAATAATCTCCATGAGGTTCCTTAATAAAGTCCAAATTACCTCCCAGACAACACCTCTTTGAAGCCCAAACAACCATATACACAATCTACCTGACCGGTACGGGGTCGGCAGGCCACCTGTGGCACCAGTATGGAACCGATATGTTGGTCGGCATGCAATTTTTCTCAACAACATCGAAGGGCAAGCCTACTACCCAAAAATTGGCTTAACCAGTACGCCACCAGTATGTCACCTAGCACACCGGCTAGTATGCCGGTTGAAGAGCAGAAATTATTATTCGCAATTTTGATGAACCACACACCTCTAAATCCTCCTAAACTCTATCTAATCCACAAACAACTCAAAAAACATGTCACACCCAATTGTTCCCTCAACCAAGATACTAATCATACTTAAAGGGGGAACCCACAAACATCTACAACCCCTTAGAATCAAGGTCTTCCTTAAAATTTTCTTAAGTTTTTACACAAAAATGTGTTTAACTTGAACCCTCACAATCACTACTGATTTTCTCTCAACCTATAAATTAAGGACATAAAAATGATCACAAGAATACTTACTTGTAGATCCCCAAATGTATGAGATGATTCCTCCTTCAATTCTTTGCCAATTTCATGAATCTTTTTAAGCTCTCCTTCTCTCACTCTCTCTAACTTAGATGCAACACCAAATAATGATTAAGGAAAACCCCTTAACCCAAATCCGATTTTAATGATCAATTACCAAAATGCTTTTCTCCATAATACCCTATTACAACAATGCCACTCATATATACACCCTAACCCCTTATACTAGTTTTTTTTGAAGAGCATAAAATTACCATTAAGAGAAACGATTACAACCAGCAAGAGATAGCAAGACGACCTCCTACCCCACTACTGCCTGTAGTCCCTAAAAACAGCCAAAATCAAACAAAAATACTACTAACAACATATTGCACTAGCTCACCAAGCATACAAAGAAAGATTGCAAAAAAGTGAACAACCTCGACCACCCTGAACTATCCAACACGTACAATAGGCTATTGGACACCTGAGAACCTGCCCACCAAAACCTCCACTCACATCTACACGAGACCGCTCCAACCCACCGCTCACAGCTACACCTAACTTGCTTCTGCTGAATCAAAACTAAAATCACCATAGGGACTGCAATGCCGACACTGAGAAAAACATTAGACCAAACTCGCTACAAACCAGCCCAGCAAAACAACACTCGACCAACACTCAGCCAGGAGATCCCTGAAGCTAGACGAAGACCAAAAACAATGCAGAGAAATGAACTATGAACCACACATCTAGAGCACCAGCAAACCCCCAAATAGGGGCACCAAGGCTGCCCTCTACCCTAGTAGCATCACAAGCTAAGCAAGACAAGTGAACCTCACTGAAAAAGACCTCAGAACAAACTGGACTAGACCTCCATCCAAACGAACAAAGAAACAGCCCAGAAAACATTAGTCAATACAGCCTTATTAGGAACCTATACCTCACACACTAGAAAACCAAACAACCTGCAACAAGCATGCAACAACCCTGAACCAAGCCTCCACTACCACGATCATACCAACCTAAACCGCAATCCCCCACACCACAGTTGACATTCGGAAATACAACAACCCTATTAAGAAAAAAACTGAGTTGCCACATAAAAGTGAGACCCTCTTCACCACATACCAGCCCAACCAGAACAAACTCAAAACCCCTACCAACTCCATAAGAACCAGGATCATTCGATACAGAAACACTGAAAAGAAATGGCAACACAGAACAACACAACTTACCCAAACTAAAGCCATGGACTTGAGAGGAGCCAGCAGAGGGATGCACAGACTCTGGCCCTGTGACCAAATAAGGAGAACGAGGAAAATCCATCTCGGAACCAGCGTGACCATAGAGGCCCAATCAAACATCATTTGAACATGCGCTCCTCCCAGACTCCGCAGAACATCTGATGAAATAGGTAGCAAACTTCCTTTTGGCACAATTCCTGCCAGGCTGAGACAACAGCTCAAACGAGACTCCCACTACTGCCTGCAACTCATCTAGCACTGGAGTGGGGGGCAAGGGTATAAGAGCATCACCCTCAACCCTCTCAGGGAGAGAATCCATTCCACGAGTCACTGTCAATTTGAAGATAAATAGAGCAGGGCAACCACAGAATACCTTTCCAGAGAATGGAAAAAACTTTATCCTCGAAACCGTCAACGATACTTGAGAGCTAGCCCACTCGATCAACGAAACTGCGTGCAATGCTTGTTGATGATGAAACCCATCAGAGAGAAAAACTCATAACCGCTCAAAGCTTTCGCCTAAGAACGATAACATCCTAGGGTCCTCCGTATGGACCATTGGTTTCAATCCATTCTCCACCACTACGCCGCATTCAATATTTACAGACGCATTGCTAGCCTTCACCTCGACGAAGCAATCTTGAGTACATGCCATATGTTTGTTCAACACTCCTACTTCTCCTCCGTCGTTACTCGATACCATCAGTAGAGCTTGAGAACTTGCCCCGTCTTCGACCAATCCTTCACCGGTGTTACTTAACACCTCCAGATCAAGGATTATAGCGACCTCTCATCCCTGAATCATCCTACGAACGTACTGAGGAACCTGGATGCTTGAACCCATGCGCAAACACTAGGTCAGAACTAAATCATTCAACCCCTTCGCTAAGAACCCTAGATGAGAAAGAGCCCCATCGCAGATCTTCTGAAGGAACCTAATGCCCAAACCCTACACGGATGCCCTGCGCAAGTCCAACACTTGAAATCTTAGAGGCACAGAATCTACCTCAATGGGCTCTCCAACGTAGAGCGTACTCGCACCCCCACCATCTTCAGTTGTGCATAATAGATTGCGGCCTTCCGCCGCGCCGCACGGTACCTGAAACCCTAATTCACCCGCAAATCGCCATTAATCGCCAGACATGCCTAAGGACTATCTAATGAAAGGTTGATGACTACCCTCATACTAGGTTATAACCCCTAAATTAACCTCAAATATGTTATTTTCACTCTAATAGCCCCAATCAAACTAGTTCAATTATTCACTTAATAATTAATTAAAACCTCAAATGAGATACGTTACATAAAATCATATATGATCAACACTAAATCCAATGACATACGTTACATGAAATCCTCTTACAAGATACAAGTTTCCCAAAAAATGTTCTTTCAACGAAACCCCAAACGACCATAGTTCCAGTTACCCACAATAATCACAACATAAATAAGACATACCTACTCTTACTGCTTCAATTTCTCCTCTTACTAATCCTCTCGGTAACAGAAAAGTATAACACCGTATAACTTCTCATGAAGATACCCAAGGCTCGATCCTACTCTACCCAAACAAAATATCAACTTAAATTTCCAAAACCCATTACTAACACCGAAATTCTTTTGCACTAACAATCTCGTCTATTTTACAACTTTTCCACAACTCTTCACACTCGAGAATACGACCTCAAAATCACAATGCAAAATGTTATGCCCTATCAGGCTCGCAAATGCTTTAGATAAACGACAAAATTTCTTACAAAGAACAATCACCAGGGGGCATCCATTCCTCATTCTATCATCAGCATACAACAATGCGTTGACTACACCTACTCGACATTGTCAACAATGCTTGACACACGTTGCCAATTGCAGCCAACATGTTACTCTATCGCCATCTATCGGCCCAATGATTTCGTCCATGCAAACACATCTTATACATCATGCCAAACTTAGCATAATTTCAGTTAATATTAAATTGAGTAACCTTTTCAATGCAAAAACTTATTCATTTAAGGCAATCACTCTTATCACTTTCTTCTCTATAACTGGCACATGCTTATACAACCCACACACATACACATGACATGATACCATAATCGAATTTAACCACAAGTTCTGAATCATGCCCACTCCTAAGGATGGAAAATTGCATCACACACAAAGATAGATGACACACACACCTCTAGTCTTTATACCAGACTTGCCCAAACAGGACACTTTTAATATTTTCACAATGAATGCCACATTCTTACCAATCATATTACATACAATAAAAGTCTTGCATTAAACCCATGGACACGTATAATGATGGAGTCTAACTATACTACTTGCACAAAGAAACATATAGATTCACGAAGGCCACACCATGCTTTCACTGCGCTACTCTGATTTACTTCCTTTATTATCAGTTTTCACACATAGGTAACACCTAATTTGCATGACCTATTAACCACAAGTCAATACCTAAAGGGTACCTCATTGATTAAATAATGCATTTGTTTGATGTGCCCTTCAAGGTCTAATGTTTAGGAACCATGGCTAAATAAATTTCCATCTATTTCTACATCAATAACCATCAACCGACATATCAATTTTGTCCAACAAGTCATTTACTTCAATACCTTACACACATTCAAAATTTTCCTTAAAACATAATCATACTTCACCAAGTCGCCATGCTCTCTGAAATTCTAACATTACCAATGCTAACATAACTTGGCTCTTTGTATATAGAGAACACATCAAATCTTTACTTTGAATTTTCACATTATTCTTTCTAGTTGAGACTAGCACACTTACTTGCCATTCTTATTAACTTTCACCTCAATCATTTTTTATGCTCTTCAATATCGTAGAAACAGTCACAACTCATCCATACTCATAATTGACCACAAACCCAATTATAGTCTCAACACTATACCTTTCGCTCATACAACTTCACAATCATAGTCTACTTTGCTAACCCAATTACAATTCATACCAAGTATATCTAACTTGACAATTTCCCTTTTACTTTGCACCCATCCCTTCACTTCACTTCATAGATAGATCACACC
>NMUG010011955.1:0-10487 GCA_002855965.1 Monotropa hypopitys
ATCTGCCAAATATTCGTTGTTTCTGGAAGATCTTCGGTTGATGGCAGGAGCAGCTGCAAAGAAAGAAATTAGTCAGTAAATGAGATGTGTAGGAGTGAAGAATGAGGGAAGATGGGAATAGAAAAGTGATCAGACAAACAGGGATGGCTGTGTTTGCGGGGGATAGGGTTGTCCTGAGGGACTCCCTCATAAAATTCCCAATTGCCCGTGACAACGAATAAATCCTCCTCAACACCTTTTTCAGAATCAGGGATGGCTTCAACGAGTCTCCTCTAGCCTTCCTATTTTTGAAGTATCAAATTCCTTCACTGGTACGGTTTACTGTATAATGATAAAAGATTTCATGGAGGGTCATTCGAGACCCTGTGATCTCATTTAGGGCATTAACCTCCATTACAATGCGAACCATGTTGGTCGACATTTGTCTGGGGTGAAGCCCCATATAGTGGCAGAAGCGGCGAAAAAATGGATGCAAGGGAAATCTGATTCCAGCCTCAAAGATCTGAATTATGGGGATTATGAGGGTGTTATTATCAATGTTATTGAAATTGAAGTTTGGGGGTACAGGCTCTATGACTACGTCTCTGGGTATGTTGAAGAGTACTCTGAAGGCCAAAAGTTTGGTGGGGGTATTAATTCGAAGATGGAATATTCCCATGGTAGTTCAAATGTTTGTGGAGTTTGGGGGGCAAAGAACGAGACGGTGCGAAAGAAAATAAGAGAAGAGAAGGATAGAAGACTTACAGAGCTCCGAGAATGGCAGTAAAATTTGGAAGAATGGTGAACAGCTCAGTTCTCAGAGAGTTGAGAGGGGAAGAGAAAAGACGAGGAATGTTTAAGCTATTTATATTCTGGAAAATGGGGGGAAGGAAGGCAATGACACGTGTTTTAAGATTTTGAAATATTCAACGGGTCACTGTCATCATGGAGGGACGCGCTTATTCAGTATGGAAAGGTGTGTTTGGGTCCCACCACATTTATAGATAGTAATGATTATTGACGGTTTTGAAGTGTGACGGTTACACTGTTCACCACAGATAGTGGAACGCTGTCGTTTTTCTTATTGATCGGGAAACTTCACCTACTCCCGTAGTGTAGCTAGAGCAGGAGAAGCTGGGGGGAAATTGTAGAGGGGTAAAATATAATAGACACGTGGCAGTACAAATCTGTCAGTTAATGACGTTATTTAGTGCGGCCATAGTGCTAACAGTGTTGAGTTTGAAGTTAAGGTCATACTTCCTGAAATGTCACCGCGGATAAGGTCTGCGCGGGGAGTCTCTTAGAAGTATTGGACATTGCTGACTGGATTGTCTATGATGAGCTGATAACATGTCCAATAGGGAGAAGAACTTGTTCAGGGATATTTTTATCAGATTATAGATTATCTAGTTAGGACAGTTGAGAAAGAATTAATGTTCAGATCCTAGCTGAGTTGATATAGCCAACCGTACACGTAATTGCCTTCAGCGCGGCCAAGAGTGGGCCGAGAAGGTTATCCTGGCAGTGCTGTATGAAGGTGTGCGGGATGGATCATGCAGTTGGGGTTAAGTTTTAGGTGATCAGCGCGGGGCTGTCTGTACGGCAGTGTTTTCAGCGCGAGGTCTTGGATGCATGTTGGGAATACGTTTGGGCATTAATTGGCCAATCAGTGACCATAAATGCACTTACTGTGTTCATACTGTCAAAAGAAATGTTTTGGTCTGATTAAAAGAAGAAGTTGTAAAGATGTAACGAGTACCGAAGATGAGGAGTCTTCTGTCCATATTCATTCCCCTCCATGATGAGAAATCAAGGAGTTGGAAGGTCACCATTAATGAGTAGAGCAGAGATACAAAAAGCATTTTTCTTCACCTGTGAAAGGTACGGTCTCACACATTCTTCTGTTTTCCTCTCTTTCGATAAGGATTTTGTTACTCCATTTGAGACTAACTTAATCATCGGAGGGCCTTCCAACCCACATTGGCGGGAGGTCTTCTAACCGTTTAGTTTGATTGCAGCAAGCGAAGACAAGATTGAACAGTAACAAGGAATTAGCAAGGAAAGAGTTTCAAGTCCAGTCTAACAGAATTACTCAACGACGGTGACAGAAATCACTGTCGACAAGGGTGTTACAGTCTCAGTCTCGATAAGAAAAATAAAAAAACTAAAAAATAGTAACAAAATTTGAAAAAGTTTAGATAAGACGACTTTATAGATAAAAAACAATTAAGCCATTTTTTTTGTGAATAAGATTATTTTATATGAACTTTTTTTAAACTATTGGTATTATTCTTTAGCTTATCTGATTTCTCTTATTGAAAAAATAACAAAGAAAAAAATTAATGAAAAATACCAAAGTTTTAAATATAAAAAATTAAGTATATTTTAAGATAACTAATTTAAGTAAGATGATTCTTAACTTTTACTTCTACTTCCTGTTTTCTGTTTTTACTTTCAGTTTTTTTTAAAATCAGAATGTAAAAGTTTGTTTGGTTATCTACTTTTACTTTCAAATTATTATACAACCTCCAAATTAAATTTTTATAAGTGTTACATACATTATATTCCAAGATCGTTGTGCCCTGTTTTCTGTTTCCAAAAAAAAAATGAAAGTAGCAAAAATCTACTTTCTGTTTTCTGTTTTCAAAAAAAGAGAAAACAGAAACAGAAAACAGGAAGTAGAAGTAAAACCAAACAGGGTTACATTCAGGGTTCGGTAGAACTCACGTTGGTCCATAAAGAAAATTTGATCTCGGAGTTAAATTATAAATATTATTTTAAGTTACTTTGAAAAAATAAATTCAATTGGATAAAGAATGTAATTTATGTAAATATTTGAATTTTAATTGACACTTTAATTCTAAAAGTGTCAATTAAACTTTAAAAATTATAGAAATTATATTTTTTATTAGATTGAATTAATTTTTTAAAAAAATATTTAAATTTTAATTGATGTATCAAATTTTTTATATGAGATCCGTGTAGGGATGTCAACGGGTCGGATCGGTTCGTTTTTTTTGTAAATCCGATCAAAACCCGAAATGTATCCCTCGATCCGAACTCGATTGGAAACTCGAACGAGTTTTGACCTTGTCACTCGTACCTAGTTGGGGCTCCAATCGGATCGGATTTTCACCGATCCGAAAAAGAATGTCCAAAAAACCAAAAACACAATTCGAACCCGAAGTTTTTAATACGCATTTTGGCAAAATAATATATATATTTATTATATTATAATATAATATATATAATATTTTGTGTATATTATGTATCCATGTCGGGTTTGGGTTCGGGTCAGATCGTGTATCGGATCGGAAATATTTAAGATCCAAACTCGATTCGAAACTTGACAGAGTTTAGAAATACCTATCCAAACCCACAACTACGGATAAAAAATAAGTAAAAATCCGATTCAAATGATTCCGATCAATATGATATCCATCGGATTCGTATTCAGTTGTCATCCCTAGACCCGTGAGACCCACCAAACCAAACCATACCGAGGTTGTGTAACTTGAGTTAGCCAAATAAAATATCATCAAAAGCGTGCGTAGTACACCACAAAACGAACAGCATATTCCTTTGAACAATGGTGCAGATTAACCATTAAAACACACTCAGCACCGAATATAAATCGAATCACGGTACCATCTGATCCCTTCCATCCCCGCCCTCGAACCAAAACCCGCGCAATTTTGAAATATTTATTCACAGAAAATCCCTAACCAAGAGAGAAGGAGAGGAGACGGAGAAGAAGACAGGAGGTTCAGAGGAGTGGGAGTGGGGGTGCGGACAGATGAAGAAGAAAACCCTAAGGAAGATCGAGAGGAGAGGGAAGAAGAAGAGAACGAAGGGGCCACTGTCAAGAGTTCAGCAGCTAGGGCAACTCTCTTTGATGCCTCTCCAACCAAAATCTTTCTCTATCTCGCTACCCAATCCACCTTGCTTCAATAGTCTTCTCGAATCCGAAGCTTCAGTCACAGAAGAGTCACAGATTCCTTCATTATCGCCGTTGCATATCGACGTCGATGCTTTTGCAGATGACAGAGATTGCATTCTCAGTCAGGATTTCTTTTGGTAACGTATTGTTTCTGATTAATTGAGCCCGATTATAAGTATCCGAAAATGTTTTGGTCCACAATATAATGGTATTTTTTGTCTGTTTGCTCATTTGTGTAATGCTTTGAGCCTATATTGTATTCAGAGTCAGGATTTCTTTTGGTAACTTACAGCCCCTTTGGCTAAGAAAAGAAAGAAAGAGGACTGATTTCTATTAATGATGAGAAAAGAAAGAAAATGAATTTGCTTTCTCACCAAACCTCGCCGCTTTTGGTGAGAAACAAAAAATGGGTCATAGTGTGATTCATGATTCTCACCTCTCCATTCCACTCTCCTTTTTTGTTCATCCAAACATGAGAGAGAATTTACTCCCCTTAAAATCATTTCTTTTCTCATGAAAACTACTTATCCAAAGGGACTATTATTGTTTCTAATTAATCGAGTCCGATTATAAGTTGGGTAATTCTGTTTGCAATCTGTTTTTTTCTGAATTCAACCCATCAAAAAAATGATTTTTGGGGGGGCCAAAATACCACAAACCAGAAATATTATCTTGTCCATCTTCGTCACCTCGTTTACCGTTTGGAAGTTAATGTTTGAATTTTATTGTTTTATTCTGACATTAATTTTCTATATTCATGTCTCCAATCCTAAGTTAACTTCTGAAATTCATGACTACAAAAGGAAGTTAACTTCCGAATGAGCTATATTTGTTTTTTTGTCATTCGGATTTAACTTACAAAATTCACGGCTTCGTTCGGAAATTAATTTTCGAGTGGAGTCATGATTTTCGAAAGTTAATGTAAGAATAGGTAAAAAAAATTAGATGAAATGAGTGAGATAAAATTGAGAGTTTCTAACAATTTTTGGTATGCAATTATAAGAGTGATGTATTTGGCAACGGGTTGTATTTAGAAATAACGGCTTGTATGTAGAATTTTCCTTTTAAGTATTTGAAAATGATTTGGTGCACAATATAGTGGTATTTGTTTTCTGTTTGCTCACTTTTGTAATGCTTTGAGCCTATGTTGGGATCACGGGCTTGCAAAAGGAAAGAAAATGATGGAGAAATTAGACCGGTTCCAATTGGTTTGAGGTTGGAGCCTCCAAGAATTTTAGCATGGTACAATGTATTGGGTGACTCACCTCAGTTTGTGGAGTCTCTTTCTTCACCTCCGCAATTCATACCTATGCACATGAAAGAGAGTGTTAAGACTTTATCACACATCACTTCACCTATTGCCAATCAGTTTTAGGTTGATATCCCTCCAAGAAATCTAACATAATCTTTTCCTTTGCTTCTCTCCAGCCTCTTGGCTTTATAAATCTTTCTGCACAATAGCGATCCCAACAGAACCTAAGATTTGTTAAAGGAAAGGGGGAAGGGAGAAGGAAAACGAAGGAGAAGATAAATTCTTTGCTTTTGTTTGTTTACATGATAAAAGGAATAGATAGCTCTTAATAAAAAAAATGGTGGCCGGTAAAGCTGTGATAAATTATTGGTTATTGTTTGTTTACATGAGAAAATGAATTAGATAGTTCTTAAAAAATTGGCCTATAAATCTGTGAGACAATACGGTAACTTCATCTCCTTTTCAGTGAAACATCACAAATATAAACACAGAATTGTTGCCTCCCTACCTAATCCAAATCAAATTTCTGTGACTAAGATTTTGGATTTTTCCAAGTGACCTGGAGAAAATTCCACAGAGCCTGAGTGCAGTCATGTCGTCCTTTAATGGAAAGATGCAAATTGTAGAGATTAGTTATCTCTTACAATTGTTTTTCCTCTATAAGTTTCCTCTCTCTCTTATTGCAGCACTCCTGACTATATCACTCCTGATGGTCAATATATGTCAAACAGCTTGGATTGTAACAAGGTAATCTTTGAAGTGCCACACTGCTATCTAAAAGCTACATTTTGCTACAAATTACTAATATTTATTTTGCAGGAAAACATCCCTTGTCCCAAGTCACCAGAGAAAGTTAAAACCGTCAAGAGCAAGAGACAAAGGCAGGGTAACGTGAACGACCGTTGTTTGCTTGAGCTTTATTGAATATTATGAAGTATTTGAATTTCAAGTGGTAACTTTAGACCGCACCCAACTGTGTCAATTGTGTAGAATGTCATTTTCCATGTGTTGGCATCTCATCGCATTTTCCCATTTTGAGTAAAGCACACTGGATGTAATTTTCTTTCTAAGTTTCTTCCCTTCAACTTAGGTCCTTTTCGCCCTCTACTTTCTGGACATGCTTTAAACACCTTAATCAAACCATTCCTCATTACTTGGTGCAATAAATGGTTCAGTAATTCATGGACAGATCTCCGTAACAGTCCATTACACTGTCCTAAGTAGTCACAATTGCAAGCTTTGAGGCGTGTATACTTTTTTGTTTTTTCTTTTGTATCACCATGAACTTATTTTACCAACATTGCGTCCAAAATTCATCTAAACCTATGTTATTCATTGGCTTCTGTAAGCATGTCTTCTAAAAGTGTGTCTTTAAAATGCCCACTCTTATTTGCTAGGTATTATAGGTTCAAAAGCTATCTAGAGGCACTTATCCGCGTCCTTTATCTTAAATAATACAACATAGTTATGGGGAGATAGGTACTGTTATGGAACTTATGATAGGCATTTGGACTTATTTAGTTTATAGCGCTAGACTTTTTTACTTATATTTCTTATTCTTGTTCTAGTTGTCAGCTTAAGTTTCATATGTATTGTTTATTACACTGTGACCACTCTATATTTGATTTTTCACGTCCTAGTTTTTTTTATGTTGGATGTCTGGATGCCTGAGTGCCTGTTTGTTCTCCAATGTGCAGATTGTACTGCTAATTTTTTCACTATCACTGAGCCAGTTGGAGAACTTGCCAAAGAGACTTTTGGAACAGATGAAACCGAGACAGAGAAAACAATAGGAGCTGAACCTCAAAAGATTCATAGTTATGTTTCACATTCTGCAATTGCTTTACGCTGCCGTGTTATGCCTCCTCCTTGCATAAAGAACCCATACTTGAAAGATACTTCAGAAACTGATATAGATCCTTTCGGCTATCAAAGATCAAAGTGTGCAGGTACAAGCTTGCATTTTGATTAAAGAATTTTTTTGATGTTTGGCGATTCTTTTTTCTTGCAACCATCTTCTAAAAAATCTGTAAAGTTGTGTACACGGTGCTACAGTTGTATATTATTTACATAACAAATCTGCACTTCTATCATATGATTGAAAGCTGCTCCTAGTTTAATTTTGAGAAGTGAGGTTGTAGAAAAGAGGATAGACATACCATTTGAGGATTTTATGTTACACATTGTAGGATAATATAACCAGACAATATGTCAATGACAAAATAAATGCTGCATAATTAGGTCATACGATTTTCGTCCCCTTAAGCTTTTATCTTTTAGGATTCTCCTTTCTTTTGTTGACATGTTCTTTGACCTTATAAAGCTTCACTTTGTAGGTATTTTTCCAACTTCCATTGGTGGAGATGGGCTTTCACGCTACAGGACAGATTTTCATGAAATTGAGGTAAATTTCGATTTACAGCAATGTCCTGTACTTGAGAAGCAATATTTGTATGTATAACCTGCATTTTTAGGCTTCTGTTGCTTGTATGATTTTTGAGTTTTCCTTTTGTTCCCAGCAAATTGGTAATGGAAATTTCAGCCGTGTTTTCAAAGTCTTGAAGAGAATTGATGGTTGCTTTTATGCGGTGAAGCAAAGCACAAGGCTGTTACACCAGGATACAGAAAGGTACCTTCCTATTTACACATTGTAATACTCTCTGTTTGTGCAGCTTGCTTATGCAATACCTCTTGCAGGAGGAAAGCTTTGATGGAGGTTCAAGCTTTTGCTGCTTTAGGTTTGTACATAATTCTTTTTGTTATTTTTTCTTTATATATTCTCCGTATAGATGGTTTCATAGATTATTTAGTAGTGAGATTTTCCATTTGGTCCTTCCAGGATCCCATCAAAACATTGTTGGATACTACTCTTCTTGGTTTGAAAATGAGCAGCTCTTTATCCAGATGGAACTCTGTGATAACAGCCTATCCATCAATAAATCTTCTAAATTATCCACAGAGGGGGTGGTTTTGGAGATAATGCATCAGGTTAGTATCATCAATTATGAGAAGATCTGAGTTAGTTTACTTTAAAAATGGTCTCATTGTCAAATATAATGCAGAAAAGAAATTATTCATAGGTTTAGTCCCAACAGCAAAATTTCTGTGCCAGGAATCAGTCTACCAGAACAATTCTGGGCCCTGCCGAGACTATTGTTTTGGGAAATTTTAAGTAGTAATAAAGTTTGAGTGTCATTTTGACGTTCATTTTTTGCTTGAACACACCAGTCATAATTAAGTATTTGTACCTTGAAAATGCTGCTGGTGCTGGGATTAAAATGAAAAGAAATAAGAGAGCTTTTATCTCAGCAGAATGCAGACTGTCAATCTTTCAATAGGTTCTTTTTTGTTTTTCCCAACATTCTGACGTTCTGGACTTCTCATTTTTTGCCACTGCATGTTAATTTTGATCTGGTTACCATTTTTTAAATAAAACTCATGCAGATAGCCAGAGCACTGCATTTCATACATGAGAGGGGGATAGCTCACCTAGATGTAAAGCCTGATAATATTTACGTCAAGAATGGTATTTATAAGCTTGGCGATTTCGGCTGTGCAACTCTCCTTGATAGGAGCCTGCCAATCGAAGAAGGCGATGCACGTTATATGCCTCAAGAAATACTGAATGATAAATATGATCATCTTGATAAGGTTGATATCTTCTCCCTTGGAGCTGCTATCTATGAGCTGATAAGAGGCTCATCATTGCCAGAATCAGGCCCTCTTTCTTTGAACCTAAGGGACGGAAAATTGCCACTCCTTCCTGGACATTCAGTGCAACTGCAGAACTTACTCAAGGTACAAAATGTCGTCTGCTTTTCAAACACAATTCCAGGTTTTATTACTACCTTTTAGGTGTTCTTCCTAGGATGTCTTGGTTTCAAAAATTTTATGAACAAAAATTGACCGTGTAGTTACGTATGGTTGTAAAAACTGGCAGCACAAGTCCATTAGCCTGCATTTGGCCTAGGCCCACTCAACCCTATGGCTATGGGTTGGGCCTGGAGCACTGGTTATCAATACTGGCTTGATGGACATCCAAACCGACCCATGATTGAGCCCATAGCTTGAATTCCCGTGGGCACTCTTTGGCTTTTGGAAAATTGGCTAGTCTGAGCTTAGCCCAATTTTGGCCGAAGCTCCATATGCAAGGTCTAAGCCTTACAAAGTAATTGACATGACATCCAAGAGCCCGGTCCTTCCTCAAGCTGAGGCCTGAAGACTTTGGTCGTGTTTGTCCAAGTGTCGAATTATTTTTCGTCACAAATTGCTTTTATCCTTCAGTCGATCACCGAAGGATTGGCCAGGATATAAGATGTTCTCAACATGTGCTGATTAATTTTTGATAATTAGTTAACAGGAATTAGTGTGTGATGTGTTTGCATTAGCGTTACTGATTCTTTTCTTTTGATTTGTCAATGCATTTAGGCCATGATGGATCCAGATCCTGTTCGACGACCTTCTGCCAAAGAACTGGGAGAAAATCCAATTTTCGACAGGGCTCAGAAAACTGGAAAAGTCCAGTAAAGCCATTTTTCCTTCATTTTTTAGCAGGGTGTGAATGCTGAGTATGGTCATGGGCCAAGTTTTGTTTATCTGATCAGCAAGAGAAACATGCCAGTTTTTTTGTAACATTACATCTCCAGTAATTGCAAGATATTTCTCCCTTTGGGTGGGAATTATTTTTGTATAATATACAAGATTGGCAAACTGGAGAAATGTTTTGTATTTTGCTGTGATGGTATTGCAATTCTACCTGGGAAGAAGTTCCATTTATATTGGCATTGGATGTTTCAATGATTTGTATAGCTTGGTTCCAAAATAACTAATAGTCCAGCTTGACAACTAAATGAGTTTTCAATGTGATTTCTTTCAACTTGTTTTCGTCCTTTGCTCGCCCTGCTTCTAAGGATAGATAGAAAAGAAGCTGAAGTCAGTTGGTTAGGAATTTAAGAGAAAAATGCCAAGTCAAGTTCCGTAACGATAGCGAAGTGATATGCGGGGCTCTGTAGACACCTACTGTTGAATCCACGTTTATTTGAAATGAACTGAGGGTTTGGGGTCAAAATTAGCTATGCAGGTTTTTTTTGTAGAATTGTAAGCAACCTAACATTTTTGTTGTTTCATTGTGATTTTTTTTCGAAATGAATAGAAACTTTTCATAAGAGGTTCATATATTTTCTGAGTTGAGGCACAAGTAAAAGAGACCAAGTATATTTTTTTGGTGGATGTGAAGATCAATTTATGTCCAAGGAGGAGTTTGGAAGAAAAATGAGAATTTTTTTTTCTAATTACAAAACAATGCATACAACTCTA
>NMUG010011956.1:0-10486 GCA_002855965.1 Monotropa hypopitys
GGGCATATGGGAAAGTGGGAGGAACTAGAATGTGTTGCGGCTGAACCGGCAGAGTAACGGCTATAGGGGCTATAGAGAGTTCCATGTAGGCAAGATTGGATTTGCATCTGGCACTAATGGAACGAGCTGTGGTGCCGCTTGACCGTATGCTTGCCCAGTGTTGAGTGGAAACTGATGTAAAGATAACGGGTCGGGCCCAGTTGGCTGTATAGGAGATGGGTTCTGGCATTGAGCCAATAGAGTTTCCTTCATTGCCTATAGATTTTCGACCGTCTGACGGACGGTTAGATGTTCCTCCATAGAGACTGTCTCCGGTTCATGGAGAATTTGATTATTTGTCTTATTGGCCATTGCTCTAGCAAGGAATTGTGTGATTCTCCTATCTATATGATCTGGATGAGCCATGTCTGTACCTGTATAACAACACTAAGATCAGATCAGTATACAAGGAGAATGTCTTTGGGGGTATGGGAGATGTACGGACTTCCTTTAAGATTTATAATTCAAGACGTACCTCGGACATGGGGTCTAGAGGATAGTCTTGAATTGTAAATTCTTGGGAGATTTTGAAATGATAAGTCCGTAATCTATTTTTGACCAATACCCCTAGAGACGCTGACGATTTATGACATTTAGCAGATATATGCATAAAGAGAAAGTCTTTGGGATGATTGGAGGCATACGGACTTCCTTTTAAATTTAAAATTCGAGGCATACCTCGTATATGGAGTCTAGAGGATGTTATCATATTTATAAATTCACTAGGAGATTTTTAAAAACGACAAGTCCGTAGTCTAATCTCGACCAATATCCTTAAAGACGCTAATGCATTTTTTTTGAAAACTTTGGATATTTAACAGATATGTATATAAGGATTCACCTCAGAATGTAAATGTTTGCCCTAAAACAATAAGTAGGGTTTTTGGCTGACTCTTTTTCTTGGCATTCTATATGCAGTATGAAGCTATGTTGAATGATAAGGTTGATGGTAGTTTACTGTCGGGCCCCGAATTGGGTTGATGGTAGCATCCATTTTGGGCAGTCATGACCTCCACCCCAAACAGGAGATGAGGCAAATGATGCATAAAAAACGTACATATGCAATGTAAGTAAGTTTTTTTTAAAACGAGAGAAAATCTTTTTTGCAGTTATATCTATAAGCAAAATATAAGCAATAAATAGTTTCAGCGCGACAATTTTTATCAACGCAGAACCTGTTTATTTAGCAACGCGCCCTGTAATCTTCCTAAAAAGAAATAAACACGATACAGATCAGTAATAATAAACCGAGAATTGATTAATTTCGAAATTTCGGAAGAGATTTATTTTTGAAAAAGGTTTCACAAGCCGAAATCCTCGAATTCCCCAACGGAGTCACTAGCTGTCGCGCCGGGAAATTTTTCCGTCCTTCCCTCGCCTCCTTACGGGGAGGAGTCGTTTTCCGAGACGGAGAAATCCGAGATATTGAGATTTGTTTTTTATTTTGGGGGTTTGTTTGAAAATGCTCTGATGGCCTGAGTGTGCCGATTTTAAAATGTTCAGATTTAACAACGGTTTTGCAATTGCCTAAATAATACGCAACTTATTATTAATCTGTTTTCGGAGTCGCCACTCAGCATAGAGTTCCGGTGTGTCAAGTCACTGGTATTTTATTTGAAAAAGATGTCATTTTATTTGGACAAGATGTCTTTTTGTTTGGAAAAGGTGTCTGTAAAACCAGAAATTCGAGTTCAGGGATTTAATTATGAATGGGGAAGGTGTTAGGCACCCAATTTGCCCTTTCAGTAATTCTCTTTCAAAAGTAAATTTCTTTTTAACCCAAAACCAATTGTTTTCTCGACTAAGAGAAATGAATAACTATTACTGATATGTATGAAATGAATCGAATAAAGATGACTCCTGAATATAGTTGTTGATGTGCGGATTTCAGCCCGGTTTGAATTTAGAAAGGAGGAATTTTGACGGGCAGCCTGTCGGCCCGGTTTTGATTTTGAAAGAGTTACGGGCGGCATTTTGGCCCGGTTTTGATTTTAGAAAGAAGGAATTTTGACGGGCATCCTGCTAGTCCGGTTTGGAAGAAAGAGTTACGGGCGACATTTTGGCCCGGTTTAGATTTGTAGAGAGAGTTATTTTTGAGACAGACAGAACTTCGGTGAGAATGATTTTCCACGGTCGGACAGAATTCCGACTCCATTTGAGAAAATGGCTTTGTTTTGTTAATTTAGTTTCCATTTGGGACAGTCGGACAGAACTTCGACTGTGTTTTGAAAGCAAAATTTTATTTGAGACGGATAGAACTTCGACTGTATTTTGAAAAGGAGATTTTCTGCAGTCGGACAGAACTTCGACTGAGTTTTTAAAAGATTATTTTAAAATTGGTCGGACAGACTTCGACCGTTTGATTTGGAAGAATCATTTTATTTTAGGCAGTCAGACAGAACTTCGACTATGCCTTGAAAATATGACTTTTGATTAGCTGGGCAAAACTTCGGTTAAATCTTTGGAAAGTGGTTTTCTATGGTCGGACAGAATTCTGACTGCGTTTGATAAAATGATTTTGTTTGGTTAATTTATTTCTATTTATCAGTCGGACAGAACTTCGATTGAGTTTTTGAAAGAATATTTTGAAATAGGTCGGACAGAACTTTGACCATATTTTAGGGAAAATGATCGTTTTTAGTCTGGAAGTTCCAAAGAATATCGAGTGAATCGGCATGTCCCGAGTCACAAGACATTCTCTTGATCCGAGTCTGATAGCTACTGCAAGCTATCACTTCAGAGTATGGATCGAGGAACTTGTTTTTTGTTTTTGCAAGTGTTTTTGTATTTTTCAGTCGGACAGAGCTTCGACTGTAAAAATGTTTTGTGAAGATGCTGCCAGATAGAATTTTGACCGGGCTTGGAAGAATGGTTTTTATTTTTACCAATCGGACAGAGCTTCGACTGGGTTTTGGAAAATGTTTTCTTTTTTAGTTGGAAATTCCACAGAATATCAAGTGCTCCGGAAAGATCTGAGTCACAAGGCGTTCTTTTAATCCGAGTCTAGTAGCTACTGCAAGCTTTCACTCTAGAGTACAGATCGAGGAATTGATTTTTAATTTTTAAAGTGTTTTGAGTATTTTTTAGTCATATAGAGCTTCGAATGTGTTTTAAAAAATGGGTAGGGAATTATTTTCTTGGAGTGTGAAAAATCCCATAGAATATCGAGTGCTTCGGAATGATCCGAGTCACAAGGCATTCCTTTAATCTGAGTCTGATAGCTACTGCAAGATTTCACTTCAGAGTACAGATACAGGAATTTTGTTTTGTTTGAAAGTGTTTTGGGGAAATCGAATGTGAATCGCTGAAGAGAGAAAGACTGTATATATATGATGTAATATATATAAGTGTATGTTGCGATATCTATCTATTATAAATAGGAAGCCACCACAACAACAATCCAGACCTCAAGCATTACAGCTTCAGCCAAATCACTCCCAAACACCAAAGCCTCTGGGCATTTCCTCTGTTAGTTTCCCGAAAACTACTCTAAATCTGATCGAATCCCTGTCAAATCCGAAACCAACCAAGAACAAGCCTCGTTCTTGAAGTATACATACTCGAGCCTATTTCCTACAATAAATTAATTTTGTCTTTTCTATTCTTGGGAGACTCTTGATAGTCTTCTAATCCATAGTTTGGTATTAGTCACTCGGCCGCGTCCAATACTATACCTTACTATGTTTTAAAGAATCTATCTTAAGAATTCGTCTCCCCGAATTGTACAGATACAGATAATATAAATTTGCCGCCATTTTTATATACTTGTCTTTTCTTTTTGAACAAATATCTGCTTAAATAAGATGTCATTTTATGTCTTTCTCCTCATTAGAATTTGACACATGCAAGGCCCTGCCTGCTCCGCTGTCGTACAAAAAGAACATAAAAACATCTTCGCCCTAAAAATGAAATTCCGACTCATGCACCGTCTTTATCGCTTTCATTTTCATTTCTATAGCCCGACCTTGTCGGTATGCTATATACTTGCCGTCTAGCTCGGAATATATCCAGCTCAATTTATATTAATATGTATTTCCGTCTATCTTGGACTATATCCAGCTCAGTTTATATATATGATATCTTATACCCCTGTCTATACATATGACATGTACAAAAATTGGGCCAATCACATGTCTCACAGGCCATGTGCTGGATTAGATATTTGTGGAAGGTTTTTAAAGGTTCCGGGCTTATCTACTTTGGAAAATTAATTAAAAATGTAATGAAAATATCTTAAAATTGAAAAAGTGTCTGAGAGTTCTGAATTTTGGTCTGAAGCTTCTGTTTGTGCTTGGTCGCCCCCTCATCGAACTCGGACTTTGACATTTAAATTTGATACTCTTGATCGTTGGGTTGGATCATGAATTTAGAAAATATCTCGGACTTGAACTGGACGTTTCCCGGGAAAACCCTGAAATACGGCTCTGATACTTTAAACAAAGTGAGAAGCGGTAGGTGCACCTTCTGGACTGCTCAAATTCTAGAAAATCTGTTCCGCAGGCAATGTCAGACTTTGAAGATGAGGTCCATGCAAAATACGTTCACTGGTTTCCAAGGCCGGTTGACAGCTGTAGGGAAATCTAAACGACTTGACGTTTATCCTTAACTAAATTCCGATTTTGGATCGGATGGATTTAGTTTTTATGCCGTCTTCTCATGAATGAATTTACCTTCGATATTCCATTCAGAAGGAAAATTTTGGTTGCTCGTGCGGGATTCTGCTTGTTCCTGACTGTTTTGCCTGTTCAGATGCGGTTTCTGTACCATCCATTTGGAATTAGTCTCGACTGGTGCATCGGATTGGAATTCTGAGTCTTGGTAAATATTCCTTAACACTTTACCGTTGTTGGTTCATCGTTTTAAATTTTTTTGAATGACGTCGGTGCTATTCGCGAGAAGTCCGAACATTTCGGATGTGCGCATTGATCTTTGTAAAAACCATTTTGCTGATTTTTGAATTTGTAAGGGCTGAGTCAAAATTTGGGTATTAACACTAACCCTTTCTTCAAAGGATCAACCAAGTTCTCATCCGTCTGCACATAATCCATTCTAACTGCACCAGTAGTGAGAAGCTCTCTCAATATACTATGCTTTTGATGTATTTGTCATCTCCTCCCATTGACATAATAGTTCTGTACTTTTGCAATAGCCGCGGTACTATTACAATGGATTAAGATAGCGGGTATTCGTCTCTCTCATAAAGGGATTTCTGACAAGAGGTTTCTTAACGTGTTATTATTTCTGACTCCATTGTGGATTGTGTCAAAATCGTTTATTTTTTGGATTTCCAAGAGACTGGTCCACCAGTTATATTGAACACATATCCACTCGTTGCCTTGGAATCTTCTAAAAGAGTATTCCAATTGGCATCACTATATCCCTCTAAAACAACGGGATATCTAGAATAGTTCATTCCGAGATTTATAGTTCTTTAAGATACCACATTATCCTTTCAACTGTATACCAATTCTCCATACCAGGTTGGCTAGTGATCCTGTGTCACGACCCTAACCCATCCTCATAGATTTACATAGCAGACGCCATATAATCCGCATGATTACCTAAGGCCTAAATATATTATTACTAATTGGCATTTTATTATCCATATAATGATTCATACTACTGAGGATTACATATAAACATAACTGAGATATATTACATCACATCTAACATGTCTTAATTATATTATAGACCCAAAAGAAACTTGAAAATGTCTTAGAGCAACTATAAAACAACTACTAATACTTACATGAAGATCTAGACTTCAAGCTGATAAAACCACCGCTGGGGATACTTCTGCTCTTCCTGACCTAGAAATAATAATTATAAAATGTAAGCTAAAGCTCATGTAGGTGACATATACAGTAATATAGGTTTTTCCATGGATATGAACGTAAACTGAAAACTGTACATTAACTTGAATTAACATGAAATAACTAATAGTAAAGAAAGTGTAGGTGTAACAACTATAAACTAAACTGTGAAATCGTACTATAAACACACATAACTGAACCGACAATAAAACTGAATCATATAAATAACATGGCATGATCGGTAATAACTGAAACTGAATCTGGAGTCTGAAACTGAACAATACGAATATTCAGGTTATTTTTCTTTAAACTTAATTATATATTGAAATTGAATTATGAAATCCTTTTCTATCCGAGCCATCCAATGTCTTTAAAAAGTGTTTTAAGGGTACCCGCGAGGAATTGCCAAACAAACTGCTCGGGAAGGGCTTGTTCCGAGCAGTTTTTCATAAAACTATTTATCTACGGTGTGTATAAAAATTGCTCAGATCAAGCCCTTTTCGAGCAGGTTTTTTGGCAATTCCTCGCGACTACCCTTAAAATATGTTTTAAAGACATTGGACGGCTCGGATCATTAAAACGAGCTCGAGAAATGGACCTATGGGAGACCTCCGGATTTTGTTAAAATCAGGAGGTCCTGATGGGAACCGGACTGATATAGATATATATATATACAATTGCTCCCTAAGTATATAAAAGCACAAGGAGTGACACACAAGGGTTATTGGAGGATAATAAGAGGGGTATAATGGTCATTGGAAGGTAAAAACCTGATTAGGGTTGTGTAGGGGAGGATTAAATCATACTTCATATTGTGCTTAAGGAGGCTAGAGAGAAGGAAGAGAAGGAGGCAAAAGGAGATTCACTTCTAGAAGGGGTTTCAAGTGCGAATCGGAAGACAAATTATTCTTCGAACTTGTGCATCATGTAAGTACGAATCTATTTATCTATTTTTATCTTCGTTTCATCTCAGATTTGGTCTAGATCGAGTTTAGAAGGTTAATATCGTTTTTAGAAGAATTCTCAAATTTAGATAAAAAATCTATGACATTAAGTGATGTTTAATGGTTTTAGAAAACCCATAATCAAGTATGTAAAGTTCCTAGAGGATTGAAACACTTTGGTGTGGATGATTTTTGAGGTGTTGGGCCTGAAGACCGAGATTAGTGAAGTTGGGAGCATTTTGGGTCAAAGTTAGGCAATTTGCAGTTTCGGGGCAGCGAGGGTGGGAACCGATTCCGGAGAGGTTGGAAACTGGTTCCGGAGGGTTCTGGTGAAGAAAGCGGTTCCGAGTGATAGACCAGGATACCGATATTCGGAGTTCTGGGGTACCGGTATCCGGAGCCAGTTTGGGATACCGATTGCGGGAATATTGGGGTACCGGTATTCGGGGTAGTTCTAGGATACCGATTTCTGGCATTTTGGGATGATACCGGTATTCAGGAGGTGTTAGGGAAACCGGGTTTTGGGGGTTGGTTTTGGGAACCAGTTTCGGGTGTCGCGGGTACCGGTTCTGAGGTGTTCTGACTCTAAAAATAGGTTAAGTCTCGGGGACCTTTAAATGATTAAAACTAAGGGTTTTGAAGACGAGTCTTTGTAATTTAAGATGTTTAAAATCCTAATTAAGTCTTTTTAACACAGGTGAGGATCCGAGACCCTCAGCAACCAAGAAATAATTCACTTGTAGACCTTCACACATCGGTGAGTGTGTAGATCCTTTTAATATGTGTTAGATGCTTTGAGAATTACTTGCTAAATGTTCATGCATGTTTAGATGTATTGATATGTGGTTAAATGCTTCTATGTGGTACATGTTTCTATGTGTTGTACTTGACAATGTCGTAAGATTTAATGACTTAGTTGCTTTATATTGGTGTGTGAAACATGAGTAATGAGTTGTACTTCTCTATGTCGTTTTATAATGGAATGCAAGCATGTGGAAATTACTATTGATGAATCATTAATGTTATGGAAGTGACGTGGCATGCTTAGAAATGATAGCCATGAATGTAAAACATGCTAAACTGTGACCACTATTATGATTGTACCCTGGCATGCTTTATGAAGCTAGAATGTCGATTATAAGGGTACCTAGGGCTTAATTGATTTACTTTAACAAGTAGATGTACTTGATAACGAGGGTTCGTCACGTGGGTCCAACGGGATTCGTCCTGGTGTAACGTTGGGACCTAACCGTCGATGTGGCGAATATGTATACCATGTGACACTTACAAAGAAAGTTAACCTTAATGTGTTAAGGAAGAGAATAAAGTAAAATGACATTGAACTTATGCGCCATCACTTGTCGCATCCGATTTAGACTTGTTTGACTTATGGCCTTGTTGAGGGGCAATTCACACCCCTATGTTGATAAGTTACATTTTTATGTAATCTCTTACATTATATTTCATATATTAACTGTTATCTAACACTCCTGGATAAGCTTTGTTCTAGTTTTTGTTGTGGCATTGTATATCTAGATTCAAGGACTTAGTGGGTTCACTGCAAGCCAAGGGTTGATGCTAGAGGATTGTTTCTTGGAGTCTGGTTAGCTATGTTGGAAATATTATCCCATAGAGTTATCATAGTAGTTAGTGATAGTTGTTGGATCTATTGAGTTGTTGGTTACTCTCTTAGATGTTATTATGTTTGTAAAACCTCGTGTTTGAGGTAGGATTGTGTTATGAAGTTCTTTCCTTGAGATTAGTGGTTTATAACTTTAATAGTTTAGAGTTTCTGTTGTGTTATTGGTAATTATGAAGATTTCAAGTTCCTTGGGAAATTTGTGATTTGGTTATTGAGGTATTTTAGTCACGACATGTGTCCAGATTATTTATTTTATGTTAGATTCCGGAACAGGTTGTGACAGCTTGGTATCAAAGCTCTAGGTTGTTAGATTCTGGAGTCAAGAGTGTTTGAGGTCTTGTGGTGAGAATTAGGATGGATTGGTAGGGAATATATTCCGGTATTATTGTATGTGTTACTTTGACACCCAGGCAACTACCTTGAAATTCAATTTGAAAAGCATCTGATCAACATACTTTCAAATGGGAAGTCTTGCGAAGTTAAATGGAAAAGCATGATATATCAGAATACTGAGTCTAAGTTAGATTAAGGAATTAGTGAGTAGTACTCGATAGAAGAGTGTATCATAGGTTTCAAGAACCGTTGAAAGGCATAGCTTGGCAAGTGAACCCTAAGGTGTCATGTGTTCATGTATAACTTTTGATTTTCCCTTGCATATTATGTGTTATATGCTTATGTGTTAATTTTCATTCTCTTGGTTGACCGTTACGTGTATCATAGTATGAAATATGCCAAAGTATGATAACTGTTTCGCACATTTGGAATTCATCATAAATTTATCTAGCAATGCAATGTTAAGTACCTTGAGAATTTGCAGATGGATATGATTTAATAGTTCCATCGTTTGGAGTGTTTGGTTGATTTTTGAGAATTAGATGATCAATTTTTACAAGATAAAGGTAGAAAGCTATGTTAATGAAGGCATATGAGACTAGCTTGTTAGAGTTAGCACAGTATGCTATGGAAAAGGTGGGTTTAAAACCTTAAGAGATGTTAGCAAGATTGAAGAGATTTGAAAACTAGTTTTATCGATCAGTTGTCAAATTTTTATGAGAAGGTGGTGGTGATTTGTAAGTATGTAAGAGATGAGAAGAGAGTTGAATAAATGTTAAGTATAATTATAGAAAGGAGAGAGTAGAATAAGTTGAAGGTGAATCGAGAAGGTTATCTTAAAGTAAGTTGTAAAGAAAGAACTATGGATTCGAGAACGAAAATGTAAGGAAGGAAATGAGAAGTGTGAGGTTTAGGTGAATCGATGAGTAATTGAGGAAAGATTAAATACTTTCAAGGGGATCTGAAAAGTGTTCGAGATTATTTGTGCGGTGAATCATTAGATTATAGAGCTCGATAATGTTCCAAGTGGTATGAAATAGTAATGGACCAGAAAGTCATATATGTAGGAGATTGGGTGATGTTGCATTCCAGTGTTCAGAATTTGTAGTGTTAGCTATCCCAATTGGGAGTGTTTCGCTGGATTGAGTATATGGAGGTTTGGAGGTTCTAGTACTTTTGACTAGGTCTATGCAAGTAATCATAGAACCTCTCAGTTGTACCTGGGGTTAGTGCAGGTATGTTCATGGTTATAAACCATATTTTTGTAGGATGCTACTGAGAAAATATGGTGTGCTTTTGGGAAAGTGTTATTAAATGGATTTAGTTGTAAAATCAATAGAGTTTGTCAATTGGAAATCTTTGGGGTAAATGGTGATGAAGATTATTCTATGAAATTGTGTGAGCGTGTGATATGTGTAGAAAGTAAGTAAGTGTGAAAACGAGACCTAAGAGGTAGGTAGGATGTTCAATTATGCAAGAGGGAGTCATGAGAAAATGTTGGTTAGATTAAATTGTGTAGAATGAGGTAAACAGTGTGGATAGGGAAATACTGTGTGTGGTGGGCAAGAAGGAAAAAAATTCACAGTATTTCAAGATTATCATGATAGCGGAATGTAATAGTGATATAGAGTAAAATTTTAATTGGAAGTTATATGAGAAATAGAGATCGGTAAATTAGAGTCATTGTTCATGATAAGTTATAAGAGGTATTTCAT
>NMUG010011957.1:0-10486 GCA_002855965.1 Monotropa hypopitys
ACTCTAAGATACGAGTTTGTGAGATTGATTCAACCTTGGATGATTTCCTTTCCCAATTTACGGGGTTCGCCTATGGCTCAATATCAAAGAACAGGATAAAAATGCAAAATAAAATATGTTTTGGCTAAAAGGGGTTGCAAGTGTTTATTGAAACGAAAAAATAAAATTTTGGTGGGTCTAATCAATGAAACAATGCCTAAGATCATTTTTCGTTCAATCCCACATGTTATGCAATGTAAAAGAACATTTACGCTACATGCAAAACCACAAGAACATAAAGTTACCCCACAACGGAAGAATGGTCCAATGGAAATTGATGTGGGCTGTTGAATCGCCATTCCTTGTAAGTCAAGGTGAGATCATGCATGTCCTCAAAGAGTTTCCAATTAGCTTCCTACAATTTCTCACTCAAAACATTACCAAAAGAGCACATATATCACAATTTTTCTTGCACTTCAATGCTGAAAATAAAAAAATTGAAAGAAAAAGAAGGAAAAATGATAGTGTTCCCCATCACTCAACTTGAAAATTGCTCCATCCTCGAAGTATAAAAAGAATGAAGCTAAGAGGGATGTAGGGAATGAGAGGAACGAAATGACCTCATCCCTCAACTTGATCCATGCCATATCTCCAAGCGGTGAAGCTAGGAGACAATCACTGTAGAGAAAGAGAGAAGAGGATAAAAGAATTAATGCGTACCTTTGCGGGAGGCATGTCAACCTCCCTAGACTTCGACCAAGGTTGAAGTTTTTATCCACTGGTCCTTCACGCAGACAAAATGAGTAATACTTTTCTCCCCGATTTGCTCACTTAGTAAATGTATTAGAGAAGAAATCGCCCAGAATTTCTGGGTAGGTTAGTACACAGGAGGTTAGCTTTTTAAGGTCGCACTTTGTGGATAAACCTTGAGAGCCTCCAATCCCTTTTTCCCTTCCATCCATACTTTTACCGGGGTAATCTCAGATAATACATCACCGAGGATAGCTAGGCGGGTGGCTATACTAGACCAGCCACCATGACTGTTCGAGCACGGTCTACACTGAAGGTATCTCAACCTTCATGGATTTGAGGTCTTCTAGACTCCATTTAAGCTTTATTCTTCATAAATGGGATCCACCAAGGAAATTTTTTCCACGGTGGTCCCGTCTTGTATTTCTTCATGGACCCCTTCAACATACGTCTTTAGGCGTTGGCCATTCACAGTAAAAACATTTCCCAGCCATGGGTTATTAATTTCTATGGCCCCGTGGTGGAAGACACGAATTATTATGTAAGGACCATTCCACCATGACCTCAACTTGCCCGAAAAGAGTCTCATTCGATCCTTATAAATCCGGGAACTCTCACATGCCTCATTCCTCAACTTCTCTAACTCGGACATTTGGAGCTTCCTATTTAGTCCGGTAGCTGTGATATCAAAATTAAGCTGCTTTATGGCCCACATGGCTCTGTGCTCAAGCTCCACTGATAGATGACAAGCCTTCCCAAAAACCAAACGGTATGGGGACATGCCAATAGGTGTTTTGTAGGCTATACGGTAGGCCCAAAGTGCATCGTCTAAGTGCAAAGACCAATCCTTCCTATCAGGCCTTACCATTTTTCCAATATTCTTTTGATTTTCCAGTTTGACACCTCTACTTGGCCACTTGTCTATGGGTGATATGGTGTTTCCACCTTGTGAGTGATGGAATACTGCCGGACAAGGGCTGCGAAATATTTGTTGAGAAAGTGGGTTCCCTCATCACTAATAATCGCTCTTGGGTAGCTAAAATGTGTGAAAATATTCATTTGCAAGAACTTGATGACCACTTTGTGGTCATTAGTTCTTGTAGCCACCGCTTTGACCCACTTGGACACATAGTCCACTGCCACTAAAATGTACTCGTTCCCGTGTGAGCATGGAAACGGTCCCATAAAGTCAATGACCCAAACGTCAAAGATTTCGACAATAAGAATAGGGGACAATGGAAGCATATCGCGGCACGACATATTTCCGATTTTCTGACACCTAAGGCATGCCTTGCAGAATTTATGGGCATCCTTGAATAGAGTGGGCCAGTAAAACCCGCTTTGTAAGACATTCAATGTCGTCTTCTTCCCACTGAAGTGTCCCCCACACTCAAGAGAGTTACAAAAAGTAAGAATGCTGTGGAACTCACTCTCAGGGACACATCTCCTCACTATCTGATCCGAGCACAACTTAAATAGCTTCGGATCCTCCCAAAAATAGTACCTCATTTGTGCAAAGAAATGGTCCTTTTCAGCCTTGGACCATGTCGATGGTAGTGCGCATATAGTAAGGTAGTTCACAATATGAGCATACCATGGAGAACTCACTTGGCTCACCATATAAAGTTACTCGTCGGGAAATTATTCTTATAAAGGTGAGGTGGCACAAGTGTTCTCCACCACAATCCTTGATAGGTGGTCGGCCACAGAGTTTTCAGAACATTTCTTTCACGAATCTCAAGATCAAACTCCTGTAGCAACAAGATCCACCTAATCAAACTCGGCTTACTCTCCTTTTTCTCAAGTAGATACCGCAAAGCGGCATGATCAATATTAGAAATTATCTTTGATCCAAGGAGGTAGGATCAGAATTTTTCAAGTGCGAATACAACTGTAAGTAATTCTTTCTTGGTATTAGTGTAGTTTAGTTGAGCATCCGAGAGAGTCTTACTCGCATAGTAAATCGCATGGGGTACACGGTCAACCCGTTGGCCAAAGATAGCCCCGACTGCATAGTTAGAGGCATTACACATGATCTCAAAAGGTAGAGACCAATCGGGTGACCGGATGATAGGAGCGGTGGAAAGCATACCCCGAAGAGTTTTAAAAGCCTAAAGACAAGCAGAATCAAACACGAACGGTACATCTTTGGCGAGTAAATTGCATAGAAGTTTGGAAATCTTAGAGAAATCCTTGATAAACCATCGGTAGAACCCTGCATGTCCCAAGAAAGAGCGGATATGCTTAACAGTGGAGGGGGAGGAAGTTTGGCAATAAGATCCACCTTACCGTGGTCAACTTCGATCCCATTCTTTGACACTATGTGTCCAAGCACGATCCCCTCTTGAACCATAAAATGGCTCTTTTTCAGCTCACGATAAGGTTGGTCTCCATACAGCGTGTAAGCACACAACATAAATTTTAGAGACAACCCTCAAAAGAGTCTCCAAAGACGGAAAAATCGTCCATGAAGACTTCCAACAACGTTTCCACCATATCCGAGAATATCGCCATCATACACCGCTGGAAGGTAGCCGGTGCATTGCACAAGCCGAAAGGCATGCGCCGATAAGCAAATGTACCGTAGGGACAGGTGAAAGTAGTCTTTTCCTGATCTATTAGGTCGACAGCCACTTGGTTGTACCTGGAATATCCATCCAGAAAGCAATAATAGTTCTGGCCTACCAACCACTCCAAGATCTGATCGATGAACAGAAAGAGAAAATGATTTTTCTTGGTCATGGAGTTGAGCTTGCGGTAATCAATACAGACACGCCATCCGGTGGTTTGGCAGGTAGGCCCAAGCTCTCCTTTTGCATTCTCGATGACAGTGATATCCAACTTTTTGGGTACCACTTGAGTGGGACTCACCCACTGACTGTCAGCGATGGGGTAAATGATACCCACATCGAGGAGTTTCACAACCTCTTTCATTATGACCTCTTTCATAATTGGATTCAACCTCTTCTGTATTTCCCTTGAGGGTTTGGTATTTTTCTCGCAATGAATACGATGCATGCAAATGGAGGGATCAATTCCCTTCAAGTTGGCTACTGACCACCCAATTGCCATCTTGTGCTCCTTGAGCACATCAATAAGTTGGTCTTCTTGCAAAGCAGAGAGGTCCGAAGCGATGATCACTGGTAGGGTGTCATATGGACTTAAAATGACATATTTGAGTGAAGGTGGTAAAGGCTTCAACTCAAGCTTTGGAGCTTTCTCAATGGACGGTAGAGTAGGAGTGGAAGACAATGCGGGTAATGGCTCGAACGAGGAGGAGCATGTAAGCACATCTACAGGAGATGTAAAATCAAGCAAGTAACTAACCTCTCCAATGGAGTTATCAAGATCAAACTCCATGTAGCCGAAATGAGCAAGGCATGCTTCCAATGGGTCATTGGCTAGTATGTATGGCAAAGCATCTTCCACTAACTCATGAATAACATCAACAATCAAGCATTCATGCTCGACTTGAGGTCGGTGAGAAGAGTTATACATATTCAAGCTCATTTCATATTTCCGAATGACACTTCTATTACTCCACTTCTCACAGCAATGTTAGCATTAGCCATGGCCAAAAATGGTCTCCCCAAAATGACCGGGGTTTGGACTTTTAGGCTCAAAGGATGGACTGGCTCTATGTCAAGTACTAGAAAATCCACCGGATAGTAGAAATTATGTACTTTGACAAGGATGTCCTCTAACATGCCTCTAGAATCCTTCACAGAATGGTCGTCCATCTGAAGTGTGACTGCCGTGGGTTTCAATTCCTCAAGTCCCAGTTCCTCATACACCAAGTATGGCAACAAGTTGACACTAGCTCCTAGATCAAGAAGTGCCTTGCTAATGGTTTGTGAACCAATGATGCAGGATATAGTGGGCACTCCAGAATCCAGCAACTTGGGTGCCATATCCGCTTGAAGAATGGCACTGACTTGGTGCAGAACGGGAATTGGTTCCAAAAATTTGGCTCGCGCCTTCCCTTTATGTGTGCATAAGTCCTTGAGGAATTTAGCATACGAAGGAACTTGCTGGATGGCATCGAGCAATGGTAGATTGATTTTCACTTGCTTGAACACCTCCATGATACTATCAATGGGGGCTCCCTTCTTGCGGAAGGGTGAAGGTGCATCAAGCCAAGCGTGGAAGGGTGCTTTGGGAATGTATGACGGGACTATAGATGAGTCTTTGGTCAGTGGAGATTCAATAGCACTTTCCTTCCCCTTTGAACTTTTGGATTCGGACCCGGATGATGGAGACTTTGTCTCTTTAGCTCTTGGGTCCGTTGGAGTGGTATCAATCACCTTGCCACTCTTCAACACTGTTACTGCCTTAGTGTGTTCATCGTGGGATGCCTCATCAATTTGATGTACACCTCTAGCATTGGAAACCACTTGGCTAGGAAATTTACCCTCGTCTCGTCAACTCAGCTGATTAGCTAGTTTCCCAATTTGGGTTTCTAGCTTGGCCCTTGATTGTGCTTCAGAATGGACCAATTGGGCGAGAGACTAGATTTGCTTTGATATCTCTTCAATGATTTTTAAGAATGAAGCAGAATCTATGGGAGGGTTCGCACTCGATGAAGCTTGATAGTGCGGTTGATAAGTATTGTGGGATTGATATTGGTTATTTTGAAAAGGTGGCCGATTGACCGCATGTTGGGCCATAGGTGGCCTTGAAGATGATGGGGCTCCTTGGCCCGATCGTCGCCATGAAAAATTAGGATGATTCTTCCACCATGGATTGTAGGTGTTAGAATATGGATCATTTTGTGGTCGACCAAAGCCTTGAGTAAAACAGGTTTGTTCCTCATTCTCCTGGGCCGGGAATGCATGGTGACACTCTTTAGTCGTATGCCCAAAAGTACAATAGATTTGGCACACCTCTGTAATGGCGGGAGGTGGAGGAATTGAATTGCATTCTAGCCCAAAGATAGGAAGTTGTCAAGCTTCTTGGCCAGTGAGTCCACCTTCGAACTCAAAGCATGATATTGATCCACTTGATATAAGCCTTTAGGCTTATTTGGTACAGGGGTGGACCTATCATTTATGATGCGGAAGTCTTGGTGGTGGCGAGAGTTTTCAGAAAATTGTTCAAATATCTGCCACCCCTCCTCCGCACTTTTTCTCATGAAGATGCCACCGCAAGATGCATCAATCATATAGCGGTGACGCTCAGTGAGACCATAGTAGAAATTTTGGACCAACTACCATTTGGGTACATCATGGTGAGGACACCTTTTGATCAATTCATTCAGTCGTTCCCAAGTTTCATGAAATTGTTTGCCCTCGAGTTGAGTCAAGTTCATCAAAGAACGGCGAATCTGATTGGTTTTCCCAATTGGGAAGTATTTCTTTAGGAACTCCTGTTGGCATTGGTTCCACGTGGTAATACTACCCGGTGCCAAGGTATGAAGCCACTGTTTAGCTCGATCTTTTAGAGAGAAAGGAAAGAGCTTCAGTTTCAAGGCATCGTCGGTAAAGTGCAAGATGCGCACCGTGGAACAAATGTCCATGAACTCAGTTAAACAGGCATATGGATCCTCATTCTCACGCCCATAAAAATTAGGAAGAAGATTCAGTAATGTGGGCTTGATCTTATAATGAGTTACCATCATGGTCGGCCTTCGAAAACAAGTGGGGTCTATGTAAGGACCCGGAACAAAGTAATCCCCGATGGCCGGATATGCCGACCTGTTACCACCAACAATCACTGGTGGTCCTTGAATATTACCACCAACAATCACTGGTGGTCTCTGCATATCACCACCCATAGCCAAAGGAATATTTTGGTTGTCGCCAATGGGAGGATCATTGTTTCAAAATTTTCAGCCATCGGAATCGGAGTTTGATTCTTTGATGTAGATCGGTTTACCCGGGCTTTTTTTTCAAATTCTAAGTCCAAGTCCTCTAGCTCTGGGTGCAAAGAGCGATGCCCAAGCATAAAAGACTAAAATAAAAGTTAAAAGAAAAACTACGAACTTAAGTAACTAATAAAAATTCAAATAAATCAAAACCGTTGACTTTCCCCGGCAACGACACTAAAATTTGATACGCTTGTCCCGAGCACGTCAAAGATAATATTATTTCAATGAATTAACACTACGTAGTATTCGTAAGACAAGGATCGATCCAAGGAAAGTGAAGGATTTCAATCAAGTGAACTTCTATTTTTTTACTTAAGTTCTAAAAAGAGTTTGAAGTTTGATTTTGTGGATTTAAATAAGAAAAGAACTAAAACGCAACTAGATTAAGTTCTTTGATTTAAAAGGTACCCTGGGCTCTCGTGTAACTTCTTCACCATGTGTTCTAGAATTCAATGAAAGCATAGTCTTAGTTGGAACATCTCACATCCAAGATATTGTAATTCTATTGGTTGTGAGAGAAAGATAACTACTTTTGCCGAATAGCATGAACTATCACCGCTAGCACGAACCGTCTCAATAGTACGACCCGTCTCAATGGCACGGATCGTCTAAAGGCACGATTCGTTTATGATGTATAATTCATCTTACCTGCACCAAGTAGATCTATGAAATACATATTGTATGAATCACAATTGAAGTTCAAGACAATAATCATACTAAATAGATCTATTGAAAAACATCCATATAATAATGGAGTGAGTCTAAGACATACAATTATTCCAACTCAAAGACGAAAGAATTATCCTAGAACAATGGATCCAACACTATAACGATTACCCGGGGTATATAATGCTTAGCCGACCATGGCAAGAGCAATAAACAATAGAGATAGAGGGAGATAAGTAGCAAACTCCATGGCAAAAGGTGTCACCAAGTGCTAGGAACTCCAAGTCTCTTCCCTTTAGGGTTAGTAGCCTCCAAGTAGTATTTCTAATCAAAGATGGATCCCTAATCCTCCCTAAACTATTGTATTTATACCTAGTATACATTATAATTCCCTAATTACCCTTAATGAAGGGTAAAGACATCCAAAACATAGCATTAATCCATAAAAATCCCGCATAATAGCTTTTCCTTCCGCGTACAGGCGCTACCGGTTGTGCCCAGAATAGGCATAACCGGTTACGCTTCTTCTTTGTCTTGCTTCCTTCTGGCCGAGCAATACCAGTTACGGTTGTGGGCGTAACCGGTTACGATGCTTGCAGTTGTTTGCATTGTTTCTTCTCTCTGCACGCCTGCAGGTATGGTGCTACCGGTTGCACCCAGAAATTGTGCAATTAGTTACGGGTTGACAGACAGCTTTCTCTTCTCTTGTTTGATGCTCTCCACTACAATCCTTGACACTTCCACTTCCACTTCACTTCCTTCAATGCATTGGTCCTCCTCAAGGTCTATAATCCATCCTCAAGCCTTTGCAACTCCTGGAACTTCCAATGTCATCTAAAATGACTCTATTAGCTCATTTTTATATCATTACCTGTCAAGCCGACTTATTCCAAAAACACTATAAACTTTATTAGATAATGGCTTTAGAACTAACAATATGTATGGTTAAGACATAGAAATAGGTACGTTACCGTACCTATCAGTCGGCATATACCTGACACGGGCTGAAATATCCCACTTGAATTTTAGAAGACCGATTCTTTAAACATGAATTCATATATATAATAAAGAATTAATTTTTGGGACATCAACGTGTGACTTAAACAGCCGGTCGGCATATACCTGACAAGGGGCTTAAATATCCCACTTGAATTTTAGAAGACTGATTCTTCAAAATATAAACGAATTTTTATATTTTCAATGTAATGAAGAACTAGTTTTCGAGACATCGACGTGTAATGGTTGAGAATTTAATCAAAGAATTGTTAGAGTTTTAATTCTGTTTAATTGGATTTGGTTGATTTGAATCCCAAAACATTCCAATTTAGAGGTATTTCGTAAATTCTTGGAAGGTAATATCTCGTTGGTGTCCATTGGTTGTGATTGGTTGAGTTCGGTTAGTTCGGGTGAGTGTTGGGAGGCCCAGAGGCCCCACACGAAAATCCCCCCATTTTGCCTTACATTTCGATATATGCCTCTGGTGTATATCGAAATACTTTGCATTTCAATATGCCCCTTGTTGCATTTCGATATGTCCAACCCTCTGCTCCCCTTTCCTTCTTCAACATTTCGATATGCCCTTCCCATGCATTTCGATTTGAAATGCATTTCGATATACAGTTGCATTGTTTTGTATTTCGATATGCATTCCCATACATATCGAAATACTCCTTTTGTTTCTAGCAGTGAGCCTTGCATTTCGATATGCATCCCATGCATATCAAAATGTCCCTTCGTTAAAATTGATCAGTGCACCTTTTATTTTGATATGCCCTAGCTGCATATCGAAATGATGAGACTTTGTATTTTGATATGCACAACGTACATATCGATATGTTCCTTTGTTAAATCCAAGCAGAGAGTTTTGTATTTTGATATGTACCTCAGTACATATCAAAATACATCCTTCATAGAGGTTTCCCAGATCAGCCTATATATCGATATGTAGCCCAGCTACATATCGAAATACAAGGTCGGCAGACAATTTTTGGGAAGCCTCGTTAAGGGCATTTTGGTCATTCGGTGTCACACCCCGTATTTTCAAACCAATTTTTTTAAAGCAATTAAAATAGTGAACAACGATGGATCATCACATCATTTATAAATATCTAAGTACCATGCATCCCCAACCACTTACAATATGAAATCCAGGCATGAATTTAAATTAGAAGTACAAACCAAACTATAGAATTAGGGAGAGAGAAAGAGGTATAAGTTTAAAATATTACAACTTTCCTACTCTATTACAAGCTCCATGAGCCTAAATTAAAACAAAGATAGAAATGGGGCTTCATTCCAAAATCTTTTTACAATGCTCTATGCATCCAAGCCTCCAAGGGAGAGATCAAAACCTATGGAGAAAAATAAGTGCGTATCACGCAAAAGTAGGAAATATCTATCACCTAGCATGCTCAAGACCAGCGTGGACTAGTGTGTGAATGTAGGGCATGCAACACATGCATATGTACAAGGCATAACGAAGACAATGATCTAACTCCTACTATGTGACTCCAACCAAACAATCATGTAACGAGTATACCAATGTGAGCCACTAGAACAAGTGCCCATACGACATGCATATGAGTTACCATTTCTTTCCGTGATATAAACATATCCGTTCATCATTTTCTCTTTGAATTCAATACCTTGAATGACCATTGGGATCCCATCATAAGTCCACCCCAAATCATTCAAACTTGTTCAACCATTATATTTTATAATCGTGGATACACCATGGAATCCCATCATAAGTCCATTCCATGCTATCCTATTTCTACTTATCGTTGTATCATGTAACATGTGATAGGGTAGAATTAGTCTAGTAGGCGGCCAACCCCACTAACCATCCTTTCCGTTGTTCCCCAAGTAATTGCTAGGAAAGCCAAGATACCCCCATTGTGCACAATGTCGTAGATGGCGCGACCATCCCGGGAACCCCATCATATGTCCGTTCTCGTATTCCATACATATCAATTCCCTATCGTTATGTCACCTATCCAATGCTAGTCAATTGTATCATTCGCGTATGTCATTGTGTCAAGTTCATTGGGTCCATCATGTTATCACTCCTAGCCAAGGCTAGTGAAATTTCATACCAATGTCATTTATTCCAATTTATTCCATGCATGACCCAATGATATAATAACTAATCCAACATGCAATCCCATGACTTTCCATACATAACCGATGTGTCCAATACATCAATTGTACATGAATTATGTTCAA
>NMUG010011958.1:0-10485 GCA_002855965.1 Monotropa hypopitys
AGAGGATCCTAATACTTACCAGCAGCACTATAGGAAATATACAGTAGGGGGCTTGAAACCGCATTACTGTTTGATGAACAAGCTTGTCAGTTACAACCTTGATCCGTACAATAGAGAGAAGACCCCATCAAAGGAGGATGGGGATTTGATATATGTTGTTGGTTCGACGACAGAAGTGGTTGACTGGGTCTTATTTATTTGGAGGCAGATAGTTGGATTTCGACAGAAGGGTATTGGCCCAGGAAACATTCCCTTTCCAGCGATGGTTACCATCCTTTGCTTACAGGCTGGATGTAGACTGAGGCCTGGAGATAAGCTAACTTCCGGAATTCCTGGACCAATCACTTGGGGATCCATAAAAAAGAGCAGATCACTTTCTCGCCCGATAGATCCGGAAGTAGCTAGCTCTTCTAGACCTAGTGTTAGGGGTTCATTTGAGCGACACGAGCAGTGGTTTACCATGATCAGTGGTCAGCAAGGTGTCATTCTAACAAATCAAAGGGAGCTGCAACAAGAACAAAAGAAACAGAGCAAGACTCAAGGGAAGCTCATGAAAATGATATGATGGTTTATTTGTGGCATGGAAGAAAGTTCAGGGAAGAAGTATGTGGAATCTGAGAGTGAGGAGAAGAGTAATGATGGTAAAGGTGGAGAAGAAGAGGAAGGAGAAGAAGAGGAAGAAGGAGAAGAGAAAGTAGGAGAAGAGAAAGAAGGAGAAGATGAGAGTGGAGAGGAGTCGGAGGACGAGGAGTGATGTGGTGGTGACATTTTCTTTGTCTTCTAGTAGGTGTTGTTTTTATTATGACTAGTATGTTTGTTTTTTCATGTGTCGGCCATAGTTTAGGCCTTTCTTTTGTGTATGACGGGTAATTGGGAAGGCGGTGATAGTTCACGGGTAGTAAACTAAACTAGTATAGAACTATCACCCATTTTGTCATCCTTTCTATTGAACCCAAGGTCAATATAAGCTTTAAAGCCCTTAGATGATCTTTTTGGACTTTAAGAGCTTTTCATAATATTTTGGATGGATTTCAAGTTTGCAATGGTATGTATTAACTGTTGTCAATTAATGCAAGACTTGTTGTAGTGCTTCTTTTATTGATTGAACCATATTTTTCTTGGTTCTCTATCTTTTAGTACTTTTCATGGGATGTTATATATATTTTGTGTGTGGATAACCTCGAGCGATATAAAATTTTCTACGTAAGAATGGAATCAAGGTTCAGTGCATAGTGTATGGCATACTTAGTTATTCTTGTAAAAAAAATTGATCATTGTTAATCATAGTGGCATGTGTTGTGTTAGTTGATGGAGCTTAACATGATGTGTTTTTGGGTGTCACGTGTGTTACCGAGGGGAAACGAAAGATTGTACATATATACTGCCGTCTTTCCTTTTTCTTTTATGCTTTTATTTCATTCATTTCTCGAGGACGACCAATGTTTAAGTTGGGGGGTGTGATTAGTATTTGATTTTGATGTTCCAAGGACTAATTTCATACCTATTTTTGTGTCCATATGCATCTTAATGCTAATAATTAGATATAATCTCGCTTGTGGAAGTTTTGAATCTTTTTCAGGTTTTATTGGCTAAAGTGCAATGTTAAGTGGTTGTCCAAGACATCCAAAGAACAAAACCAATCTTGAAAGATGAATTCAAAGTCCAAAGATCAAAACCAAGCTTCAAAAGACTAAATGGAAGATGAAGGAGGTGGAAATCATGTTGATAATAATGGATAGCAAGTTAAAGAAGAAGTGGTACTCAATGGAAGAGCTCAAGAACCAAAACCAGAAAATTTCCCATCTGTCAAAACCGACCATTCAGTGAGAAACCCTCAGAACGATCGGATTTATGTAGTGCCACTTTCAAACGAATTATACTGGTCGGTGAAAACCCCCTGACCGGTCGGATTTATGCAGTGCCCGTTTTATCAATTTATACCGGTCGGTGAGAAACCCCCCGACCGGTCGGTTTTCTGCAGACTTTTGCCTTAACAAATTATACCGGTCGGTGAGAAACCCCCCGACTGGTCGGTTTTTTGATATTTTGTAAAAGTTGGATTTTTTTTCAACTTAAGGGGGGGTATTTTGGTAACTTTGTAATTATTTTAGGGGATACTATATAGAGGGCAACCACGACTTTGGTTGCCCTATGCTTCAATACAAGTAAGTTTAATTATTCTAACTTAATTTCTCTCTAATCTCTCTCTACCTCCCTTCCCTCTCTTGTTCTTCCCCCTTAATTTTAGGTAAACTATGGTTTGATTCAAGTGTTTTGCAATTCCTTAACTCTAAAGGTAAGTGTTTGCTCTCTCTTCTCATGTAGTTTTTATCATTAGTTGTTAACAAATCATTTTCTTATGTTTTTGAAGTTCATCCTTTGGAATTTTACTAAGTCTTAATCTTCTAACCAAGTGTGTTCTCTTCCTTAATCTCTAAGAAAATCATATCTTTGTTAAGTAATTTTTAATGACTTGTTTAGAAAGAATAATTGTAATTAGTTGCAATTCAAATATGTGTGAGTAGTGATAGGTAGAGCCTTAGTTATAGGTTAATTATTGGCTTAAGGTTAATTACGAACTTCTATTTTTGTAGGATATAATTTTGGTGGAATTTGGAAAACAACTTTATGTTTGTTCAAGGCTTAGGGTTGTTAATCTCCTTGATCATGTGTCGACAAGTTAAATTGGCACACATGATGCTTTGAGCGATGGCATTCTAGGTGTTTGATAAATTGTCGGAATGAAGTTATTTTCTTAACAAAGCCTAAATTCTATCCTTTCTAAATACTAATAGAATTATCTTCTAAACGATGGCCTGGACTTGGCCTAGTTTGCGTAAATGAGGTTCATAGTTGTCTTAAGTTAAGAGTAATCTATAACTATAGACTTGACCTCCGATTAATTCTAAATCTTTTAAATCAATGTGACATAATTTAGGAAACCAATCCAAAGTTTAAGGCTAGCGTCCTACCGCTAAACCATCTTAATAACTTAACTCGAAACTTTACAACCAAAAACCGTTCTCTGTGGATACGATCTCGTACTTACCAGGTATTATGCTAGCTACGACATAGACGGTACTTCCGGAGTAAATCATTTTTGCTTGGCATAGGCTTTTCTGTAGTATTTCCCTGTTTATAAATTTTTAATGCTTGACATAGGCTTTTCCGTTAATCAACGACCGTAAAAGTCTTCCCAATATTTTGGCGCCGTTGTCGGGGTATTGTTGTTTGAGTTAAGTTTTTGCTAATTTAGAAGTTTTCTTTTGTGTCACCGTATATATCCACTTTTAGTTTGCTTCTTCTTATTTTTTTATATATAAAACAAAAAAAATAGTAATAGTTGTTGATCATGGCTTCTGGTAACCCTTGGGAAACTATGAATCAACAACATTGGGAGTCCTACCCTTCATTCCCGAATCCTTCTAGTCAAGAGTGGCATTTCCACTCTAACTTTTACGGGGAATGTGAGACTAACCATGAACCACCACCATCATTCCCTTATCAAAATGAAACAGCTCCAAACCAATTTTATCATCCAAAGCCGATTTCACAAGCCCCTGAGCAATGGTCCCAAGAGGACCCTTATGCGTACCAATCACCAATTTCGGACACCTTGGAGAATACCTTGCAAGTATTTCTCCAAAGTGGCCGCACAAATATCTTGGAAAATGTTTTGCAAATATTTCTTCAAGGTTGCAATATGTTATTGGTTCACAACTTTGTTGAGGTAGCTCCTCTCGAGACTTATTATTCAGAGCCACACATGGATTATCTTGATCATTATCCTTCGGAGGACACTTATCCCCAACCATCGCACACATCCTTCTTAGAGGACACTTTGCAACACTTCCTTGATATTATTTTTGGATGAAATTTTCCAAGGGGCAAAAATGTCATTTACTAGTATTTTTTGTGGCAGAATCAAATGCATTTGTGGCAGAATCAGCACCCATAATTATTGGGAATGTCCCACGGATCTTGATGGAATCAACCAACAAATTTTCTTTGCAACTTTATCTTTTGGGTTGCTGTGATGGGTGTATACCATCCTTTTACTGGGAATTTGAAGTGTCTCACAATATCACAGTGATGACTATCATGGTTTGATATTCGTATCCGAAAACCAAAATCTAAACTGTATCCGTAACCGAACCAAAAACCGAACGGTTATTAAAATTTATAACTGTATATGTATCCGCAGTTATCCAAATCCAAACAGATATCCGCAGATTGTATTTTTTTTTCAAAAAAATATTATATTAATATGTATATAATATAAGGGTATTATATATATACATAAAACTTCCTATGAGGGATCACTATCTAAATGAGTTTGTGGACTTCTAATCCTGACCACTCATTTTTGTTTTTAACACATTAAAGTGTACTACAATATAAACATTTGGATGAATCTAATGATCAGGATTAAAAGTCCACAACTTATTTAGATGGGGATCCCTCACTGGAAGTGGACTCTATATATACATATATATATTATATGTAATATAAATGGTTCGGTTCGGTTACGGTTATGGTTCAGTTAACGGTTCAGTTATGAATTTTTTTGTATCTATATACATATTCACAAATAAAATTTCGGCTACGGTTCGGTTAAAATCATCAATTCGGTTCGGATATCGGTTCGGACGGGAATGTCATCTCTATTCGTCGCAGCCTTCTGGTTTCATCTTTTTTGCTTTTCCAAACCTTCTGCAAACTCTAGAATTTTCCTTGTGTCCTTTGGAACTCTTCTATGATATTCATCACCTAAAGTGTTTTGTAAATACTTCTAATCTTCTTCTTATTCTGCTTGGCTATTCTAATTTCATTTCTTTTGTTGTCTATTTTCTTCAGTGTCAATTTCTACTTGTTCAAGTGGGGTACTTCTGCTCTTTGGTTGACACTCCTGAGAAACTTGAAAGATTTTGTCAATAGTATAGGATCCCAGGTGATGTAATTCAACTCGCTCCTCCTAATTTCACAAGGGATGATACCAATGACAACGTCTTCTGTATTCCCTTAATCCAAATCATGGAGGTGGGGGTCCAATTTCCTTTTGACATTTTTATAGACATTTCTCGAGTTTGCTCTTGCTCACCCCGATGCAACTGGCAACCAATACGATACGAATTGTGATGATATTGGTCGTCCTGAATAGGATAAATGATGCCAAGTTACGCATGTGTGAGATCTAGTGTCATTACATCATTCACCATACCAAGAACGATGTATGGTAACTCAAGATCCGTCCAGGGCATAGCAAACTTGTGGGGTGGCTCCCAAATTCCAATAAAGGAGATGATAATTACCTAATAATTATAGGGAATGGGGAATTCCCTGCAGGTGAAAAGAGTGTATGTTGTATTCCACGCAAGGACGGTGCATCTTGTTTGGGTACATCAGCACTCAAACCCAGGCTACCATCTCCCCTGTCGAACTGAGCATCCCAACCGACATCCATGTTGCTCACTTGAGGTGACTGTTGCTAGACCATCTACCAGAGCTCATCATTGCCCGCATGCTTCCGCAAAAGAACCATCTGAAGAAGAAACTGATTCTGAAGAGTCCGACTCAGAGGGGCACACCCTTGAGGAAGTGGACCAATGACAATACTGCTAACATTGAGACTCCTCAAGTTCGGTTGAGATTGTTGGAACCTTCTCACACTCCTCCTAATGCACCTAATATCGCTACCCGAGCTGGAACTAGAGCACAACACCCTCCAAGCAAGGGTATCACAGCCCCTACAAAAGTCTCCCCCGTCTCCCAAAACTCACAAAATGGAGGTCGAACCATAGAAAGAACCTATTGAGGCAAGTCTCGAGCAAAAGAGACGAAGAAGAGAAGTAGTTCCTGTTGGTGAAAAGGGCAAAAAGATAGACGGTGCAACAATACAAGAATGGAATCCCAGGCTTATGTGGGATGACAAAAGGCTCATGACACAACCGGACTGTGTTGGATGTCAGGATAACTAGGGTCATTACTCATGCTGCTATTCTACCATTTGACATAGAGTCTAAATAAAAAATGAACATGGGCAACATGATGTCACAAATCTTAACACATTCTTTGAAGGTAAACCTTGATCCCTTTAGATTTTGTTAATCTTGCACTTGACTCAAGTCTTATACAATTTTCTCTTGAATTTCAACTCAACAAGCAATGCATTGTGCCGTTCATGGGGTCCAATGATACGCGAAGCATGATTTGGAGCATTCTAAAGAGATGAAGGTCAGAAACACTCTTGCTAATACAAAGTGCCTGCAGAATGCCATTGAGACTAAAAGAATGTGCATGACCTTACCGAGGCCCTGGCCACCAAAGAAGACTAGGGCTGCTCAGGCAAAGAAGGATGCCAATGCCAAGGTCATCCGGATCACCAAGGAATCTAACACAAAGCTTGAGGAAGCTTTCTTCATCGTCAATGCCAAGTCACTAGCACTGAACACCATAAAGACCGAGCTGGAAGCTGCTCAAGTTGTCAAGAAATCTTATGATGAAGGTGTAAATGTGATAATGAATACTATGCACAGTAATTCTACAACTGGGATGTTATCTTTGCCAACAACTGGGATGTTATCTTTGCACAGTAATGGTTCAACCTAAAGGATGTTATCTTTGCCAACAACTGGGATGTTGCTATGGACACTTTGAAGCTCCCAAACAATTCCCATTTTACACGGAGTTTCTTCTACCGAGCAAGGTTCCATCCATACAGACAAACCCTATCCCTACCCTAAGGTAACCCCTGAGAACAGCTGATGCTTAATAATCTCCGTGTCCGTCTTCTACTTGATAATATCATTGTATCAACAGATGGATTGGATGTTAGTTGAATCCGGATCTGTTATACTAGCTGGTGTTTACAGGAGTCTGTTTGTTTGATACATCGATTTAGATTATAGGCCACGTATATAAAATTTAGTTAATGTTTTTAAAATTTTGATTGAAAATTCATCCAATCTGTAAATTAACAAGGTGAGAAATATACAGTACATTGAAAACTATATTGTTGATAATTTGATACAGCTACATGTTTTATTAAAATTATTAATCAAATAACGTCTCACTTTTGTAAGGAATCTTCAAAATAAACATAACTGAAATGATGAAAACAGTATTCATTTTAGAAATTAGAGGATTTGATAAACAAAATAGATGACTGACAGATGTCTTTACCCAAAGATGAGACAGGTCAGTTGTTCATTTGAAAAATTAGGAGAATTTTAAAAAAGAAAAGTTGTGATTGTGATCAAGTAAAAGACACTATTCACCATGCCATTGGAACCTAAATGACAACAAACAAGAAAAGGCAACATGTGCTTACAACAACACTACGCCAAAGGGCAAATCTTCTCATCAATCCACAATAACAGTACACTGCCCTTTGAAAACCCTCACTTTCTTTTTATCATTGTCGGATGCCTGCAAGAAGCAGAAACTAATAAGCCTTACATTTCCAACAAAAATGCAATTTTTACGAGGTTTCCGTAACCAAATTCGAACTGATGCAATTTTGCAAGAAACTCGTAATAGTATTGTCCTCGAGTTTCATAAATTGATTGTTGTGCTGTGTTCCAAATATATTCATATTAATTAAGCCATCTTGTTAAAGTAAAGGCATGATGACATGAAATAAACATGTGGTTATGTATGTACAGCATATAAGGAAATCATCATATTCTGCAATAACTCAGCAATTACTATATGTATATTTCTTTACGACAGATGATAGATTGTGGCTAACAGTTTATCAGTATTACCTGATAGCTGAGAAAAGGTGGGACGTGAACCCTCTTGGAGCCATTGGGTGATCTCTTAAAAGTAAATTGGTTTTCCTGGGCAGAGGAACTGCTACAGACCTGCAAAACAAGGAAAATGCAGATGTTACGAAAATAGTAGACATGCAGTACACTTCAAACCACTAAAACACGAAAAAGTTAATAATTTCAATAATACACTAAGAACATAAAACTGTGTAGTAGCAGCAGCAATCATTCCTCGAAAACAGTCTAGTTTAGTTACGAGCCCTTCTGGTTTGGGTAATGGGATTAGCAACTAGTCAGAGAACAGGGTAGAAGGTAAATGAATTGCTACAATGTATAGGTTGTGTACCTGGTTTTGAATGGTCTCAACCAACATGTCTTGGCAACCTGATGCATGCACACTATCCAAATTTGGACATTGAAGTAATAATCTCTCTGAAGATTTAAGAAAAGCAAGGTTTCCAGTTAAAGAAGTATACAATTAATTATTTACACAAAAAAAAAGTCTGCACCTAACAAAATATCAAATGGGACATCAGCTAGAAGAGGAAATCAGAAAACATACCTGGATGCAAATTTCTACAAGAATTTAGATTCAAATCATTGAGTTGGGGGCAGTTCAAATATAAAGCCTGCATCCAAATTCATGCATTCAGGATCCAGTCTGAAAAAATAGTCAATAATACAGAATCTGTATAAACTAGGAAAGCTTACATCTAAGCCAGAACAACCCCACAAACTTAGTTTTTTGAGCTTTCCGTGCTTGATAATTAGCTTTTGGTAAATAAGGTGTAGTTTGATGCTGGGTGTGTTCTGCAATTCCCCGTTGTTGATCTCTTCTGATAGTGGACTTTGGGAGTTGGGATCCCAGATGGTCATCCCACAATCCATGAGTTCAAGTAGCGGCAGTTGAGCTGCAGCAAATTGGATTCCACCTAAAAGATACAAGAAGCAAACCGAAAACAGTCAGAAGCCAAGGTCAAGATATAGATATTTTAAAATAGAATCAATGTAACATTAGATTCAGAGATTGGCCTGATATATACTTGAAGTGATGTAGGGACATAGGGCAAGTAGTAGTTTTGATAGAGTTTGCGGGAAAACATTGCAGATCATACCAATGCCACTATCACTGATGGTAGACCTGAAACAGGATGTGATATTGGAATTAGAACGTTGAAAAGAAACCCAAGTAACAAGCAACTATCCTGACAGAATCAACCTTGCCAAGTCCTGTACAGGTTGTATAAACTCCACACCTTTCATGACTTCGTGAAAGATGCAGAGCAATTGTTTGTTTTGTCCTATAGACTCAAGTGTAGTCGGAACTAAATTGTGAAACATACCCACTTAGATCTAGCAATTCTAGCTTAGAATATGTTGAAGCAATTGCTGCAACAGATGCATCAGTGATTTCTGATCCAAGCACAAGAGAGAGCATTCTCAACCCTCTGCACATAATAGAAATATAATGTCAATGCAAGGAAATAAATTTGTGAATTATCTTAACCAAGTAAAACACTTACAGTGCTCTGGCATCTACCTCGGAGTATTTAGAAAAAATTGCTATGGGTGTTGCACCTGCCTCGGGATGTTTCGAAAAATTTGCTAGAGGTATCGCATCGGCGCCCGGATGCGGTGATAAATGAGCGAGGGTTCTCGCATGATTCTGGACGAGCGCGGGTAAAGAAATTAGTCCAGGAAAATAGGCTTAGGCTCGATAGCTGTAATATAGGGTCACTGACAAGTAAAACCATGGAGTTAGTTGATTGCATGATTAGAAGGAGAATTAGTATCACTTGCTTACAAGAGACCAAGCGAGTTGGAGAGAAAGCTAAGGAAATAGAAGCACCGGGTATAAACTTTATTACACTGGATAATAGAGAGGAAGAGAAAAAACCGAGGCAAAAAACTGATTGACAAAGCACACGCAAGAGAGAGAGAGAGAGTAGACGAGAAAGAGGGAGCAGTCAGCACATGATATACATACATACACAGAGAGCGAGAGGTAGAGAGAGAGAGAGAGAGAAACGAGAGACGAGAGAGAGGAAGTTGAAGCATACCTGAAGGCTTGAGCTGCTACTAATCAATCCGAAAAAGAAACCCTTCTCTTCGCGTAGACTCCAGAAATCGTTTGCAATGGTAAAATCCCTAACTTTTTACATTTTATATTAAAACGAAACAACATGAGGCGTTCGCCTCACGCCTCTCGACTAGTCGAATGCCTCACGCCTACTCTCTCGCTTCACTAAATCTTGCCTCGTCTCAACCATGCGAGACAATACAGGCTTGCCTCATGCCTAGGCGAACACCTACTCTTGCCTTTTCAATCACTGGGAAGTTCCTAAGGTATCTAAAGGAAACTAGGAACTTAATTAAGGGTTAATAAGGATCAAACGAAGGATTTAAGATGATTCTAAATAAACCCTAAAAGAGAATTATGAGAATTGTTTAAGGGTAGGGTCTAATTAAATTCTAAAGTATAAATTACCTTATATCTAATAAATTAAAGGTAATTTCAGGGAAAGAAGCCAATGTACCTGAGCCTTAGGATATCGAAATACATTCAACAATTTAATTATAAGTTTACTAATTACAAGTTTGTGTATATTAAATTATTTTGGTGTGTGAGATCGTTCACTCTCTTTATTGTTTTGTATGTAGGTCATTGATTTTGTGGTTTACACTTAATGTGGTTGTTGATAGTACCTTAATT
>NMUG010011959.1:0-10485 GCA_002855965.1 Monotropa hypopitys
TAGAGTTGAGAAAAGAATATAATCCGGACTGTTGGCAGACCATCAAACGGCGCCACTCATAATTGGTAGGCCCCACCGGCCGGCCAGCCTAGGCTTCTAGCCTGCTGACCTCAGCCCACCAGCCGCACATTTTGTCTCTTCTGCCGAAGTGCAGGATGACATCAGCCCACTCCAGAACTCTTGTCTTCTGACAGAGTGGCTGTCCAGATGGACTACCCACATGGCCGCACAGCCACGTCCGAGCTGACCTGGCCAGACTGCCAAGTAACCATCTGAGCTGGCCGAACCTCTACTTGGCCGGACTCCTAAGCTGGATCCCTACTAAGCTCGGCAACAGCTCAGCTGGACCCCTAACTGTTCGGCAAGGCTTAATTTTAGCTCTTAAACTATATTTTCTTCCACTTAGGCCCCTGGTTAAATTCTTTTTATCATTTCAAGGCTCAAATAATAATAAAAAATTCTACAAAAATTCCCAAAAATTATATTTGTATAATTAAATATTTTATTTAATATTTCTTAGGTCCGGGGTCTCACAGAGAAGGGAGGGTCTGAGCAAACCACGGCTCAGTGAGGTAACAACTAACGACTACAAAGGATGCACGAGCGCATGCGACCCTAAGTGCCACAAAACAAAGGTAAGTAAGGTCAAGGAGAGGCACAACACACGCACACACCCAAGCAACGTGAGACTAAGAGTATCTCCAAAGTCCGACAGGTAAAGTGTCACCTCAAATCACAAACGACGTCTCCCACGGAAATACTATTACTAGAAAACCCCACTAAGGGACATGCGAACCTCGATACTCAATCGCACACACTCTCGACCCAAACCACGGTCAAGACACGACCAACACCTACAATCACTCGCAAGGAACCCAACGTCAAGTCCTCTCATAATTCCTATCATTCCCATGTTCATTAGTAACGTTTTGGATTCACATGATTATAATTGATATTGAATATTGGAGTTACACATTTTATCATCTTCCCACCTTGGCTCACCCAAGGGGCACAACCGCATTACCATCACAAGGTTATCGTTTTATTCCAATATTCATTTCCGGTCGACTCCTAAACACGCGAGTCTCCAACCTCCCCTAGATAAGGGCGAGTAAATTACATGTGTTAAGATTTGTTCCAGGATCCCGCCTGCCAGCGTATCCAGTATATTCCGAGACTTTCGGGAACTCGTATCTCCCACCTATGGCCAAAGGATCTTATTCCTAGATCATCACCCGTAAATGATATCTAGTGATTATGCGACTTCAAGGGAACGTGCATCTCCTACTTAACACGATACAAGGACTTGGGCAAAACCATCCAAGTCAACACCATATTATATCTCTTTATTCCATTTGTGAGTTTAGGTGAAAGATTAAGGATTGGCTAAGGGTGGTCCTTGTAGGATCCATCCCTTGTATTGGACATTCATTACGTTCATTGGGTACTTTCCATTGTCGATCAAACCATTCGTTTTCCACAATTTCACGATCCCCTCAAGGTAAAGCCCAACACACGATTCCGATTTCCCATCGGCACAACACCAAGGGGACTCGTATCAATCACATCACAACATCACTAGTACCTGAGGAATCCACAATACACACTTACCCAACGGATTTCCAAGACCGATCCCAATTATCTAGAACTCTCCCCACAATTAACAATAAGGGGGGACAATTCCCCATTTCACCCAAAACTCACACTATACCACAATGACCCAAATAGGTCCAACACATTCTAAGCATTCGTCTCTACAATTTGGCACGGTCGTTACACCCAAATTTCACCTCAAGGCCCATTCGGGCATTTCATCAAACACGTGGCGCCTAGACCACTCTAAGGGTAATCCTCAACACCCGAGTCATTCTCTCTACCCCAATATCATTCCATCACCAACGTAATTACCCAAGGCTAATCCGACACCAATCAATCGAATGACAACAACGCGACTACGCATCCTACGCCAAAGAATCGAATTACGAACGATGCGACTACACATTAAATTAACGATCGAAAGCAACGAAACATGAAATGGAAATACGCACACCCATGCATACTAGGTAGGAGTTAAGAGTTACCCACCGGCACGTCATCGAAAACTCACCGGAGAGGTCGCCGGAGCAATCGCCGGAAAACACCCAACACAAACCGAATATGCCGCTACGAAGCTTTTGTCGCACCCTACGCAATACAACCATTATTAACAATGAGAGAGAGCAATTTGGAACTAGGGTTTGAGAGAGGAGAAAGATTTACCGAGTATACGCGAACCACTACCGTCAACGCGAAGCTCTCGACGCGGTCATCGACGTTAACCAAGGAGCCGAGCTCCGATTCTCCATGGATCCTCCTATAATCAAGAGAGAAGTGAGAGGGAGAGAAGAGGGAGGTAGAGAGAGAGAGTGTGCACTGTAGAAAATGGGGAAAATAATGCCCTAAAGTCGAGCCAAAATGTATATAAAGGACCCTACATGAATTTCCCAAACTGACCCTCAAAACATAAAATCGCGCAGGATTTTTACAAATGGAGACCGGTCGACGCATTTTGCTCAACCGGTCGGGACCTCACAGAGGTACCCACTGATCAAGCTCGACCGGTCGACGCATTATGGTGTACCGGTCGACAAGAGTAAAATTGCACTGAATTGAATGATTGGATTTCCGAGAGTATTTTGGCCATAACTTCTTCATCCGGTCTCCGATTAAGATGATTCAAGTTGCGTTGGATTCGTAATCGAATTATCTACGACATCCATAAAGAAGAAATTCTGATTTGAAGAACGAATCAAATCGATGAATTTCAAACGCGTTTAAAGATTTTCGATTTATTAAAACGCATGGAAATTAATTAAAATTTCCGTAGTGTGACAAACTACCCTCCTTACAAAAATTTCGTCCTCGAAATTTACCGGAGTAAGGAGATAAAAAATCGACGCAACAATCCACGAAGAATCCAACGAGAAACCACGCTCCACCAAGCTTCCGCTGCGACCAAAACCACTTACCGACAAGAAATCGCACTCACGGACCGAAAGTCTACCAACGGATAATTCTAACGAGAGTTGCACGTGAACTTCACCACGTTTTCACCACGAGCACGCAAAGACCAATCACTGAGGCCATCGAACAAAGATATCCGCACCGTGAAGATGCACCAACAAACCAAGAGTACGCTGTTCTTCCCGAACGTGTTAAGGATACGCCGATACGACGAGCCGCAATCCTAAAGTTACTCGCAACCAACCCGAATACCGTATGCATTGAAATGTCTAAACACCCAACAAAAATACACACACGTCCTGGTGCGGTGACAGCATGACATTGGTGATCGTCCTGAGATACCCCGACCGGTAGCGTTTCTCAATGTGATACACACATGTCAAACATACATCACACAATCAAGGAAAAACCCACACACACCACACCAATTATGCAAGTGTTAAGTCCAAACAACACGACTTAGCACAAACTCACACCAAGTCTAAAATCCAATATGCAATCGTACCTATTTTCCCACGTTTCACTAATTTCGCAAACGAACATGAACACTTTGGTACGAAAGCAATAGGTAGACGTCACAACAAGAAAAGAAGTCAAAACTTCTTACCACGATTCAACGATACCCAATAAGGAAATATCCCACAACGAAACAAATTTTGAGACTTAAGTAAGGTGTCTCGAAAAGTACACAACTCAACCACGGAGTAAGAGAGTAACGACAACAACAACAACAAGTCCCAAATAATACTACGACAACTAGAGTAGGGACTTTTATCAAAGGAGTCAAGACTAAGGAATCATCTACGAAAATTTTACAACAACTCCCTTATATAATTTTTTTTGCCACCACAGAAAATTAAGGTTCCAATGACTACTTTCAGAGTTTCAAGTTAGAAAGCTTTACCGATTCAACATAACATGGTCGTTCAACACAACTCCAATGACATCCAACAAAAGAACGAATCTCAACAACAACTTCAATTGGAAATGAGAAGCTTGAAAAAAAGAACTCCAAAAATGATCACAAGATAATCTCAAGATTCAACTAAGATGCAATGCAAGATCAAAGTTCGACATAGTTCTCAATACAATCCCAAGGAAAAAGATACATAAAGATGATCACAAATCCGAGGAAAATCTTAACAATACAACAAGTACATGGACTCTCACAAGTCCAACACGGAAGCGACATTCTACCAAAGAAACAACAAAAGATGCCGTCAACTTCTTCAACCCGGATTTCTCATTGCTCGGGACAAACTCTTGCCACATGACCAACTTTCCCGCACACGAAACAAGAATTTGACGGAGGGATCGACACGGTACACTGCGAACGGAAGTGACTCGACTGACGACACTTATGGCACACAATGTGGGAGATAGAAACAACTCCCAGTTTACGCGACGAAGAAGACGAACTACCACTTCGACGATTGCACGATGACTCTGCTTGGTCACGGCACCGCTTCTTACTGAAATTCCTGGATGAGTCCGAACTCTTGCAAGCAACACGAAGAGGAGACTCAACTCTAGAAGTCGTCTTCCTTTGACTAAGGCACAACTCCACTGTCCTGGCACTCTCTAGCAAAGATGCATAACTCTGAATATGCTGACCCACAACAAACGGCTGAATCGAGGGATGCAAACCTCTCTCGAATCTTCTACACTTGTGATTTTCTGATCGGACCAACTCCAAAGCAAAACGCGACAAGGAATGGAACTTAGAAGCATACTGAGTGACCGTCATGTCACCTTGCGTCAACCGCTCAAACTGTAGACCCATCGCCTCACGACACGAAGCAGGAAAATACTGTGCATCGAACACATCTTCAAACTGAACCCAAGACAAACCCTTCGAAGAAGAGGAACTCGGTACTCCATCACTTTGCGTTAAAGAATCCCACCATACGCCTGCTTCACCGACCAATTGAAAAGTCGCCAAAGACACTCGAACGGAATCTTCAGTAATTTCTAACGCATCTAGGACTTTGTGAATCTCAACAAGCCAATGATTCACCTTCAATGGATCTCTGGAACCATCAAAATGAGGAGGATTAAAGCGAAGGAAGTCTCTAACCATCTGCGAAGACCGATTTCTCTCGTTACCCAACAGCAAATTCGACTCGCGGCCACACGCGACAATGGCTGCTGCCAATCTCTCGGCCAACTGATCGAACTGTAACTGAACTCCATCTCCGAGAACAACTCCAGAAGTAGGAACATCACGACGACTCCGATTTACCGCACATCTAGGAGCCATTGAAACATTGGCACAAAGAAAAATCAACGTCACTACACGTGAATATTCGCATTGCGATGGAAAAGAATGAATACAACACATAAAACGTGTCGATTTTCCCCAAGAGACAAAGGACCAAAAATGGTCAACGACATCAATCACATGAGAATTTGGAGGCACAAAAGCCAAGCCGCAAGAGGAATAGGAAGAATGAACCTCATCCTACTCTTAGATGCACGAACGGAAGCCTTAACAAATCACACAACCACACGACGAAACCAAACTTATGCCTCAAAATGGGAAAACCAACAAGCCTCAAGGCTCCACACCCTTCCAAAAACTTCAATTCCCACTATACAACCACAAAGAGAGAGTCCCAAAACTCAAAGGGACCTACGAAACTACAAGACAACCAAGAATTTGTACTTTAAAACGAAAAAGCCTACGAGTCTCAAGGCCTCATATCGTACCACAATTCACACTTTCCACTATAAAGCCCTTAGATAATTTCGGGGACAAAATTCTTTTAAGGTGGTTGAGGTGTCACGACCCGTAATTTTATATATGTTTTCGGAATTTAATTTGCTTATTTAATGTTGTAAAGACACACGCGACCCTTGTAAAGGGTGTGGGTTATCCTTAGGACGTCGATTCGGTGCGAGGAATGTTGGAGAAGTGTCAAAAATTGAGTTGGGACAAGCCAGGGCCATTTTGGATCATTCCTAGAAGTTTTCTGGTTCGGTCGTCCGGACCATGGGCTATGCTTGTCCAGATAAGGCAATAGAAAGTTTTGGCGTTTGCTTCAAGAGTGTTCGTCCGGACCACGACGTTGCTCATCCAGACGAGAGGTCATCGTCCGGATGACGAAGGGACTTCATCCGTACGAAGGTCGTCAGAAATGCATTTTAAGGTTTTTAAGTGGGGGGTATTGTTGTCTTTGGCCTTGGGATATATAAGGGTTCTTATGTCCAAACATTGGGGCAACCCTTCTTCATTTTCTCTAACCCTACAGCCTCCACTCTCTCTCACTACCTTTATCTTCAAGCTCTCCCTTCTCTCTAAGATTTGAAGGTCATCCAAGCTTCGATTGGAGTTCTTGCAAGAAGAAATGTTGCTCTACGCATCGAGAGTTATCCGGTAACCTAGGTTTCGAAGGTACATCTTTAAAATCGGACTCAAGGTGTTCTTGGCCTCTCTTTGAGGTAGGATTTACTTATCCCTAGTATGTGCTTGGTTGTGTCTTCTTACTTCTCCCTCCTTGAATGCTTGAGAGTTCATCAATTTTGTACCTAGATTCATGTTGGAGTCTAGGGATTGTATAATGAAATTGGTGATGGGTTTGTGGTCTCTAGTGATGTCTTTGTATGTCACGTGGTTCAATTTCATGTCTTGAACATTCTATAGAAAACCCCTAATTTCGGTGTAAACCCTAGAAATGGAATTTTGGGACTTTTGTCCAATTCATGGTAAATCATCTAAATTGAGTCGAATTTCACGCTATTGAACATACTTGGTGTAGATTGGATGCATTGGTCACATTGATCATGTGTAATAAATTTTGATGCATCACGGGTCATTTGTCACATTGTTGAATCATGAACATTATAGAATTTGAATGATGGCCCACGTATTGAAACATTTGCCTTGGCTAGGAAATGTGCTATGCTTGAACAAATTCACTTGAATAAGGAATACTTGGAATGACGTGATTTGCTAGCCTTAGCTAGATGTGGTAACAATGATATGGGATTGATATACTTATATACGGGAATGGACTTGGCTAGATGATTCCCGGGATGGTCGTTTCATCCATGACATTGTGCAAAATAGGGGTGACGTGAACCCTCTCAACAGTCTTTGGGGATGACGGAAAGGAATGGTTAGTGTGTTGGCCGGCTACTACACCAATCCTACCCTATCAACGTTACACTTCGAAAACATGATAAACGGGAATTTGGAATAACCTGGAAGGGACTTGGCTAGATGCTTCCATGGTGTATCCATTGTATAAGATCTATGAACAAAATATAAACGCAAACATATCATACTATGGAAGAAGATGATAACTCATGTGCATGCTCATTTCGGATACTTAGCATAGTAGTCCATTGTTAGTAGAGTTTGCATATGGATAGATTGATTGGGTTCATGTGGTAGTTATCGGATCTTTGTCTATCTTGTTAGTGTTGTACATCATAATATATTGTATGCTGGACATTCACACACGAGTCCACACCATCCTTGGACATGCTAGATGATAGGTATTTCCTACTTTGATGTGATGCCCTTCTTTTTATATCTTTTTAGGTGTTGATCCTTCACTTGAAGGACGTGATGCTCCTTTGAGCTTGTATTGTAGTGTAAGAGGTTTTAACACTTGTACTTGTACCTCTCTCTACGCTATGGTTTGGTTGTATCTCTTTTCTTTTCTCTTTCTCATTCATGCCAGGATTTTCATATTTGTGTGGATGAGTTAGTGTAGTGGTGATTTAATCACTTCTTTTATAATTTCAAAAAAAATAGTTTAAAAATCCGAGGCGTGACAGTTGTGAAGGCAATGAAGAAACTAAGGAGATCGTTTCAAAGGGGAAACTGGCCTGCAAGCCTTTGCAGACAAGATGGCTGAAGATACAGTCCTATCGACTACCCTTGACATTATTGACAAGGCCGCTACCGAGCTATCTCAGCCCAATAATGTTCATGTTTTTTAAAGATAAACCTTCTATCTGAGGATTAGGCCTTCAGATATTTTTACAAATTTCTGTATTAATGCTTCTTCTCGGTTACTGAGTATATTTTATACTTTAGCAGCACCTGACTTCAATTTCTTTTTCTATTTCTTTTCCTACTTTGTTATGTCTTGGATTTTTCTATTGGAAGTTGTTTAAGCTGTCCAATTTGGGCAGGTTCAATTGACCTGGGTGTTTTTGTCCAGGTCTTAGCATTATTTTGCCTCAAACGATAGGTTAGGCGGACCTCTGATGGCTGTCTTGGCAATTATTTTTTCTTTTGCCTTAGCATTGTGTTGCCTTAGCAACATGTCGCACCCCGACCCAGAATACTGGATTAGGATGTGACTAACCTCAAGTGAATCCATATTAAACATTAATAATCCTCAAAGAATCCCTCAATAACTCTAAGTTATTACTCAACATAAAAAAATAATAAACCTCAAGTAAAAAAACTTTCTAGATATTATCTCCAAAAGTTCAAACTTATTACATTGCCAAAGAAACTATAATAAAACTGAAACAATGTCCAACTACATTATATACACTAACACAGCCCTCAAAAACAAAAGATAAGATAACAACCGAAAACCTCCAAAATAGCACTCCTTCCTAGGCCAAAAAATGGAATTGACCTACAAGAACAAAAAATTCAACTTGCATCCAAAGAACTAGGATCCAAAGACGGATCCTAGTGTGGATAAGAATACTAGAAATATTCAATTTATCAAAGCATAAACAACTAACACAAGAGCATGAAAATGACATAGAATTAACAATAATAAATCTACTCAAAACAAGAAGTCATATATAATTAAAAAGGACATCCAATCCACAATGATCATAAAGTTAGCTTCTCCCAAATTCTCTTAAGGGTAATGAGATTAATTTCTCTTTTTAAATGTAGCTAGCAAATTTGTGTTTCCGCTACCAAGGCCAACCAAGCCACGATTTCATTTATTAATTCTTTTGCATCCAAGGCCAACCAAGTCACAATTCCATTTATTAATGATTTTTTCCATATTTGTATAACTTACCAACCCTCTATTGACACATGGTATAAGTTAGTGTGAACATACAACAATTATATAAGCATGACATTTCTAACAAAATCCACAAAACAAAGGTGCTTGTACAATTAAATATTAAAAGTATTGCAAATCCACTCACTACAATCCTTTAGGTTTGGATTAATTATTATTTCTTTGACAAATCAAGTGCACTCTTTCTTGTCCCTGAAACAAACTAAATATATTATTCAAAATGATTTAGTATGAATAATAAACATAAACTAATCACAAACTTCACTTAAACTTGTATAATGAATCATTTATTAAACAATGATCTTATTTTAATCCACTAATTAAGGTTTCATAATTGTTTACAATAATTTTCATCCAAAAAGTAACACCTGCAACCGGTTACCAACAACAATACGTAACCGGTTACCCTAACATATGCGCTACCGGTTACCCAACAATATGCGATATCGGTTTCACAATGCTTAAATCAATCATGTACAAATATATTACTCGTTGGGCTACCGGTTAACCATAAATGGGCGTAACCGGTTACGCCTTGTGTAAATCGAAAAGTTGCAGAATATTGTTCATCTTTGTTTTCAATAATCCAAAATCATATCTGAGGTTCTTTCTAACCAAATATCAATAAAATTATTGCTATTGAAGTAAAAATCTATCATCTAAAACTTTAAAACATAAAATATGTATTCAATTGAATCAAAACTTTATTAAATCCTTTGTCACGCCCCGGATTTTCAAACCATTTTTTTTTTGAAAACAATTTAAATAAAAGCAGGAGGAAACATTACTTGTATTATCTACACATTCCATTCTGTTCTCATTACATTTCAATACAGTGCAAAGTAGAGGCAGAACAAAGTAGAGAGAGCGAAAGGGAAGTGCAAGTACAAGTCTACTACAACGGCTACTGTGAACAGAAGGAACTACAAGTACTGTGTAAAGGAACTGTAACTGAAAGTACTACAACAGAAGTACAACGTAAGAAAAGTACAATTGAAACTGAAGAGCAGGTAAGAAAACAACTACCAAAACCAAACTGCTAAGCTCCTGAAAATCCAGCAGCTGACTCAGCTCCAAGCTCGTCTAGTCCTGCAACACAGACTAAAAAAAGGAAAGGAAAGAGGGTTTGAGCAAACACAGCTCAGTGAGAAAATCCCTAACTACTACCAAGCATGCACGTGCGGTGCGTGCCTACGTGTCCACAAGTAAACGCACAGAAACAGTAAAGAAGCTAAGTGCACGTGGTGTAAGACTAACACAAGACAACAGGGACACAGGCATATCGTCAACAAGAACGTCCAATCAAAACCGTAACCTCAAGTGAGTTCAAGGGTACAACACCCCAGTCCAATCGAAACAATATCTATTTCCAACTCAACCAACCTCACTACTAAGGTACAAGAACTCTAAGGATCTACTAAGGATCCCAACCCAACACCGTGTCAAGATATCTAACTCGGAACTCACATTG
>NMUG010011960.1:0-10485 GCA_002855965.1 Monotropa hypopitys
CCATCTTGGGAATGGACTTCTTGTCGCTTCATCATGCGGTGATTGATTGCCTTCGCAAGGAGGTTGTGTTTAAAATTCTGGGTGAGGAAGAAGTCAAGATTTATGGTGAGAAAGCTTTGGGTAAGACCCAACTCATATCGTGTATCGATGCTAGAACCTTGTTGAAAAAGGGTTGCCAGGGATATTTGGCTTATGTTTCAGATACCCAGAGACCGGAAGTGTGTATAGCTGATATTCCGGTGGTGCGGGAATTTGAAGATGTATTTCTAGAAGAGTTACCTGGGATTGTGCCGGATAGAGAGATCGAGTTCACCATTGAGTTGGTGCTGGGGGCTAGTCCGATTTTCCATTGCGTCGTACAGAATGGCTCCGGCGGAATTGTATGAGCTTAAGGTGCAGCTGAAAGATTATCTTGAGAAGGGTTTTATTCAGCCCGGTATGTCGCCGTGGGGTGCACCTGTTCTGTTTGTAAAGAAGAATGACAGATCTATGAGAATGTGCATAGATTACCGTCAGTTGAATAAGGTAACGATAAGGAATAAATATCCTCTACCTAGAATCGATGACCTGTTTGATCAGTTGCAAGGGGCAACAGTGTTTTCGAAAAATTGACTTGAGGTCGGGATATCACCAGGTGAAAATCAAAGATAGTGATGTACCTAAGTCAGCTTTTCAGACCCGATATAGTCACTTCGAGTTTTGGGTTATGCCCTTTGGGCTTACAAATGCTCCAGCCATATTCATGGATTTGATGAATCGGGTTTTCCAACCCTATCTTGATTCTTTCGTGGTGGTATTTATTGATGACATTCTTGTGTATTCTCGTAGTGAAGAGGAGCACGAGCAACACTTGCGGGTTGTGCTTCAGACATTGCGGGATAGGCAGTTGTTTGCGAAATTCAGTAAATGTGAGTTCTGGTTGAGCAGTGTAGTTTTCTTGGGTCATGTTATATCCAGTGATGGAATTCGTGTGGACCCGAAGAAGGTGGAAGCTATGGTAGGTTGGGAGAGGCCAACCAATGTGTCAGAGATTCGGAGTTTCTTGGGCTTGGCCCGTTATTATCGCCGATTCATTCAAGGGTTTTCTGCTATAGCCGTGCCGATGACGAAATTAATCAGGAAGAATGTAAAGTTTGTATGGTCGGAAGAGTGAAAAAATAGTTTCCGTATTCTAAAGGAGAAACTTGTGTCTGCACCAGTGTTATCGGTTCCTGAGGGTATCAATGACATGGTGATTTATAGTGATGCGTCCTTGCGTGGCTTGGGTTGTGTATTGATGTAGAGGGGTAAAGTTATAGCCCATACCTCTCGTCAGTTGAAGCCTAATGAGTTGAACTATCCTGTGCATGATTTGGAATTGGCTGGTGGTATTTGCACTAAACAGTGGCGTCATTATCTCTATTGAGTAACTCGTGAGATCTATACCGACCATCAGAGTCTCAAATATTTGTTCACTAAAAAAGAGTTGAATGTGAGACAACAAAGGTGGATGGAACTTATCAAAGACTATGACTGTTCGATTCACTATCATCCGGGGAAAGCCAACGTGGTGGCCGATGCCTTAAGTTGGAAATCGGCAGGGAGTTTATCATGTATCCAGTGTGCACGGATTGAGAATTTTTGTGAAATCAAGAAATTGAACGATGAGTTAGATATTGGTGACGATGATGCGATTTTGGCTCGATTCTCGGTACGTCCAACTTTTGTGGATCAAATCCGGGTAAGTCAAGATTCAGATAAGTGTTGAAAAAGAAGAAGCAACAAGTGCTTGATGGGGAGCATAGTGAGTTTAAAATCCGAGAGGATGGTATGTTGATGTTTGGTGGGAGAATGTGTGTTCCAGACGATCTTGTATTGAAGAAGAACATCTTGGAAGAAGCCCATTGTTCGGCTTATGCCATGCATCCGGGTGACAACAAGCTTTATAGAAATTTGCGAGAGAATTTTTGGTGGAAGGGGATGAAGAGTGATGTTGCTGAATCTGTGACTAGATGCTTGACTTGCTAGAGGGTTAAGGTTGAACATCAAAGACCAGTGGGGTTACTTTAGAATTTACCGATACCCGAATGGAAGTGGGAGCATATTACGATGGATTTTATTGTGGGTTTTCCGCGTTGCAGTAAAGGGTGTGACTCTATTTTGGTAATCGTGGATCGGTTGACAAAATTGGCTCATTTCTTACCGGTACGTGTCGCTTACTCTACTGATAGATATGTCAAATTATACATTGAGGAGATTGTGCTATTGCATGGGGTGCCCGTGTCCATTGTGAGTGACAGGGATCCAAAGTTCACATCCAAGTTTTGGCATAGTTTGCAACAGGCTTTGAGAACTTCTTTGAAGTCCACTACGACTTTCCATCCTCAAACCGATGGACAGTCAGAAAGAACTATTCAAACCTTAGAGGATATGTTGAGGGGTTGTGTGCTTGATTTTTGAGGCAAGTGGGATGATTATCGTCCATTAATCGAGTTTGCTTACAACAACAGTTACCAAGCTAGTATCGACATGGCACCTTATGAGGCCTTGTATGAGAGGCGATGCTATACAGTGATATGTTGGAGTGATGTGGGTGAACGTCAAGTGTTGGGTCCAGAATTAATTCAATAGTCGGCGAAGGGAGTTTAATTGATTCGAGAGAGACTGAAAATTGCCCAAAGTCGACAGAAGAGTTATACCGATAATCGTCGTCGAGATCTAGAATTTGATATTGGTGATCATGTGTTTATTCGGGTTTCTCCATGGAAGGGAGTCATTCGATTTAAAGGCATGTGAAAATGGGCGCGAAGGTATGTTGGGCCATATGAAATTGTGGAGAAGATTGACACTTGTGCATATCGACTAGCATTACCTTCGGAGTTGTCTCGAATGCATAATGTGTTTCACGTATCTTCCCTTCGCAAATTCATTGGAGATACTTCTCGTATTTTGCCGGATGAAGGGATAGAGATTCGTGAAGACTTATTATATGTGGAAGAACCATTGCGGATTTTGGATCGGAAGGAGCATGTTTTGCGCTCCCAGATCGTTCCATGGGTGAAGGTGCTTTGGAAGCATCACGGCATGGAAGAAGCCACACGGGAAGGCGAGGATGCAATGAAGGCAAAATATCCTCATCTATTTGTTTCAGGTATGTAACTTAAATTTTGAGGGCGAAATTTTTATAAGGAGGAGTGAGTTGTAACACCCGTTCCATAAACCAATATTTAATTTAATTAGAATGACCTTAGTTTAATTTATAAAACCTTTTAAATATAGGTTTCGACGTTAACAAGAGTTGTGCGATGTATAGGAAGGTAAGGTTTAACCATAGAACATAAATTTGGATGTTTGAACCTTGAGGGAAGTGTTTGGAGATGAGTCTCAAAGGACTAGGCTTGAAATTTTTTATTTTGGGCAATTTTGGGGATTCTTGTTCGGACGATGAAGGTGGGCCGTCCGGACGACAGAGCAGCAAGTTTTGGGAGTTTCATATTTTGGCACGTCGGGACGAGGACGGGTCTCGTCCGGACCGGGATGAGGTCTCGTCCGGACCGGGATGATTGTTTGCAAGGATCATCTTGGTGCTCTTAAATTTGCAAGTAAGTACATTATATCTTGATGTTTTGAGGTTTTATATTCTTAGAATCTCTTGATCTAGGGAGATCCCCCGTGGATGATCCTTGGAGTACCACTAGGGTTGTATAAGTTCATTTATCCATGGTTTTACATGGAGTTATGTCGGTGTAGGATTTCTTTTGAGTTTTAGATGGATCCATGTAGGTATATAATGTGTAGATGGTTAGATCTATAGATTTGAAGATGGAATATGCGCACATATATACATATATATGTTCATAAGTTTAATTACTTCTTATATGGTATTAAAATCCATATTGATATATGTATATATCTATATTTTTGAAATATAGGTGGTGACGTGGGGCCGTCTACAAGAGCGATCTAATTCTCAACTATTGTTGGTGAACACTTACAAGTGGTGAGTGTGTAGATCTCATTTAAATACATATTTGTTATTATGAGAATTCTCTATGGGTGTGTTATTATGTGTTGATGTGGATTCATGCTTATGCCTGTTGTATTGGATGAATGGATGCATAATTTGGTGCTATATGCTCTCTTGAGTTAATTCATGTTTTGGAATCCTTATATGATTTAATGATGTTGGAAGTGGGTATGTCTAGCTTGTATTCAATTTGGCTAGTCGTGTATACATATGCCTTTTTGCATCGTGGAATGTGGAAACCAACGTGTGTAGATACAATCTTTAAAATTGTATGAAACTGAGATGCCATAATAGACATGGAAAGTGAACGTATTGTGAATGTGTTACCTTGGCAGGCCGTTAGTCAGCTGTTCAATGCCAGGTATTTGGCTTGATATATAAGCCTAAACAAGTTTATGTGCTTTAGACGGGAGTTAGTCTTGGGATCTAGCGGGTGTGTTCCTGTAACGTTGGTATCTAACCGTCACTTATTATATACAGTCGTGCTTGTTTGACGGGAGTTACTCTTTGGATTCCAACTGGTGTGTTCCTGTAACGTTGGGAATCTAACCGTCGAAAAGATATAGTAAACATATCTAAAGAATGAAGGGAAAAGAATTGGTCCTTAAATGACAATTTAAAATGAGCATGAATGAATCATGATGCGCACCTTTCTTTTTACTGAGAAGTGCTAGTTGATTTCATTATTGAACGTGGACTACTTGAGGGGCAAATCACATCCCCTACGTTGTGTGCATGCATGTGGACTACTTGAGGAGCCAAACACATCTCCTACTTTATTGTCTTTTCATTTGGAATCTCATATATGGCTTTCACTTATTTATTTGATATCTGACACTCCTGGATTTGTTGGCATACATTTCCAGATCATGGAGCATAGCGGTTCATTACAAGCCAATTCCAGCTTTGCTAGGTGAAGTCTAGCGAGATTAGAGATGCTAGCATTGGGAGTTGATGTCCCTTTTCTCTTTATATGAGCAGTAGTAGTATTTTGTAGAGAGACCTTGTTTTGTCTTTAATGACTATATTTGGTGAGTTTTTTGTTTAGACCATGTTTGGGTCTTAGTAGTACTTGTGGTGAGACTCTTTACTTTTGGGATTTATTTATTTCATCTTGCGCTGTGAGGTATTAGTCCTGTTTTGGAATTTTATTCTAAAACCATTTCGCAATTATTTTCTTTGTGTGATGATATTAAGTAGCGACACGTGTCCGGATCCTCTTTCTTAGCTTAGTTTTCGGGACGGGTCGTTACACTATTCCTCAATTTCATAGCCTCTTCTCAATGGGACTCCTTTTCATAAAAAATGGTCATCATCATCGTTTAGCCTCTCCCGAATCGAAACGTCATTTCATTAATTACTTGGATGCCATAGGTTGGAAAAGGTCCTTGAGATTCCTACTACGGTTTACAAAAAATTAGTTCGATACTTTTTTAGTAATCTCCATGTGGAATGTGATGAGTTTTCCTATGTTATCAAGTCATATGTTAAAGGAAAATTCATCGAATTAGATGTCGATATAATGGTTGAAATCATGGGTTGTGAAAAGGGGACCTTACATATCTATCTCTCGAATGATCAAGACTTGAAAGATGCCTTTGAGGACCTTACTACCTTGCTTCAAACCGTGACACGTGATAGGACCTTAGTGGGAGGGATACATCACAATGAACTCTCTCACGAGGTTAAGTCCATGCACACTTTCATCTATAAAAATATTATTCCTAAAGCGGGTCACTTTGATGCCGTTTCACTCATGCAAGTCTATGTTATGTATTGTCTTTTAAAAGGCATTAAGTTAGACTTGGGATATGTGATTTTGCGTGAAATGGCCTCGGTCTTGCAAGATTGGCAAAAAGCCTTGCCTTTTGGGGCTTTGCTCACTAAGATTTTTCAACACTTTGAAGTTCCTCTAAGGGGTGAGGCAATGGATACTCTAGACAAAACTCCCATGTCCTATACCAAGCCCAAAGAGCCTAGGCGACAAAGTTTGGCAAATATTGCGGATGCTCAACCCATCCATTGTCCTATTTCAACCGACCAAGGCCAAAGTTCTCAAACCCCTCCCATGTCACAAGATTTTATGAACGTGGTTCTTAGCCAACTTGCAACTCTCACTACTAACCAAATCGCATTTTCCGAAAACTTCAACTCTTTCACCTGGAATTTTGGTGATTATCAAAGGACCAATGATAGTGTTGCTCATTTGACTCACCGAGTCAATTTTATTGTCGACCAACAACAACACATCATTGATCAACAACAATAGTATCAAAATTTTTATGGCCAACAATACTAGGAATACACTTCGTATAACCAATTTCAACGTTCTCCCATCTATCAAGAGCCACCGCGAGAAGCCAATGATGGCAATAATGATGGCAATGAGGATGGCAATGACGACGGCGAAGAGTAACTTATCTCTCTCTTTTATCTTTCGACAGTTTGTATAAATCAAAGACTTATCTCTATGTCTTTCTTGCTTTTAAAAGTCCAAGTATGTTAAAAACTTGGCACCTCACTTGATAAACTCTGTATTGGTATGCTTTCTATGCTTCATGTTTCATTTGTATCTATTATTCTCTATTTTGATTATGCCACAGGGGGAGAAGAAAGTGAAATACACATCATGGGTAAGTTTCACCAATAAAATGGTGAAAAATATATTCTATTCTCTTGTAAATGGTTTATATGATTTTATATGCTTAGGGGGAGCTATATTTTAAAACTTCTTTGTTATATATGCATATGTTTAGGGGGAGAAATCTCTTTAAATGCTTTTATTAAATCATTTCTCTTTAATTTGTGCCATCATAAAAAAAGGGAGATTGTTGACCCCGTGTCCTTCTAAGATATACTTTTATAGTTTTGATGATGAAATTTATTCTTACACAAATTGGAGAAATTGATTTATTCATAAAGATTTACTTGTAGAAAATCCTTAGTAATCCATAAATAATTTATATATTCAAACAACCTAAGGATTCTTGAATCTTTATCATCTTAGAAAAGTTCCTTTATGAAAAGTGTAGTTTTTGAAATAACAAACTCAAAGGTTCAAGCCACACATCATTCTACCTTATATTCTGTCCAGAATGCTTACCGGAATGCAAACCAGAATTCTGGCCGGTATGTTGGCCGGCATACCGGTTAGATACCGGATTGTGTTTTTATTAGGCAGAAGGTTCAGTGTCCATATTTACCTTGACCAGTATGCCGGTCGGTATGCCGACAGGTATACCAGATTGATCAATATTTGGACAGTAGGTTTGGGATTCGAAATTTCAATGAACCGGCTCACTGGCCGGTATGACGGCCGGTATACCGGTCCCATACCGGTCCCATATTGGCCTGTGTATTTTGTGCAGATTACAGTTTCCAATGTTCAAGAAATTACAACAATGCCACCCAACGGCTATAAATGGCTAGTTTGTGTTCAAGAGCTTATTTGAAGGCATTTAAAGGCCATTGAGGACATCCAACAACTCTCTCAAGCATATACCTTCAAGTCTTCATGCCCACAAGTTCTACACTACTCTCTCAAGCTTTATTTTTACATTCTTGTAAGAAAGAGCTCTATTGTCATATTTGATTCAAGCAGACATTGTAAGGAGATCATAATCTCCAAGAATCTTCATTGTTCTAGTTTGTAAGACCAAGGAGGATTGTTCCTTGGTAAAGGTTGGAGAAGCACCCTAAAGCTCCTTAAGGAAGAAGGTTGGAGAATACCTCAAGAGTTCTCAAAGGGTTGTAAGTATAAGAGTTTGACAATCGTCCGAATATTGTAAATTAGTAGAACTCTCATATATTGTGAGAGAAGTGGATGTAAAGTTGGAATTAACCCATCCAACCGAATCACTATAAATCTCGGTCTCCTTGTCTTTATTTTACTCTTACCTTTTCTATTTCTTTCTTATTGCAATCCTTACTTTATTAATCGCAATCAAGTGTCTAATTTCATTATTGCATTCAAGTAATTTTTATTTGATTATTATTTTTAAATAACCAATTCCCCACCCCCTTCTTGGTTGGTTGCTTCTGGGCCAACATTTGTGTTGTCCCTTTGTTGCCCAATTTTTTATCCCGTATATAGAGCATTGCTTTCTTCTTAGTTACTCTGGAAAGTATCCTTTCAAGTAGATTGTTTATTAGTGGATTGCATGATATGCATCCCTCCGCTTAAGCCAAATTACTTTAATTCTATGAGGTGGTCATCCTAGTTTATGTATTCTTGTTCATAATCAAACTTAGATACTTTTTGGCAGTTCATGGTTTTGAATCTTCACTTCTTCTACGTTATGTATTTGTATTGTTTCTAAACTTATGTTTGTATATTTTGTTTAGTTTAAACCCTTTTGACTCTAATGCTTTGCTCCAAATTGTGTTTAGCATTAAATATATTGTTTGTAGTTGGTTTATCAAAATAAGAGGAGAAGAAGAGGATTGTCCTTGTTAATATTTCAAATCTTACCATCTTGCATCCTTATTTTTTATTAGGGCATTTTTTCTATTGCTGTTACAGGTATTTAAGAGGGAAACGAGGTTCACGTCTAAATCTCCAGCTAATGAGATAATTAGCAAGATCGAAGAAGCTGCAAAACCTCTTGGTTTTGATGTTCACAAGAAAAACTACAAGGTGAAAAAATCAAACAAATTCAAAGTTCAACTAGCACTAGAGAATTGGGTGTATCTCAACTTAAAGAAAGGGAGCGTGGAAGCCCTTCCTATAATAACAATGATAGAAACAATGAGTGGAAAATTAGTTTTAAAAAATGGTGTAAAGTTATTAACAAGGATAAAGGACAAACAACATGCTTTTTATCTTTCACAGTAATGAAAAATTGAAGTAACGATGGTAAACAAAAGAACAATAAGCACCGAACCAAATAATATGCTTCTTATGTTTGCAGCTGAGGCTTGAAAATGTGAAAGCTGGGAGAAAAGGAAACCTTAATGTTGCTACTGAGGTATGTAAAAATGTAAATTAATGTGTTGAGTTGTTGGTTTGTCGCTTGTTTCATTCTTATTTAATAATCTCTTGTTGCTAAATCAGGTATTTCAGGTGGCACCATCTCTTCATATGGTTGAGGTGCGAAAAGCTAAAGGAGACACTTTAGAATTCCATAAGGTACTCTCTTCCCACAGGTTTTTGATATTGCCAATTATTTGATTCTTGACATTAATGGAGGAGATCAACAGTGCGCAACACTCTGTTCTTTTCCACTTGGGACATCAAAGGATATATCTGAAAGGAGGTTAATGTATCTTGAGCTTTTGGTGTTTAGAGTATGGATGATTATTATGTAGGTCTCTTTTAACAAGGTTTCTTATCGACCCAGGAAGAGTTTGGTTAAACTAGGATAGATAGATGTATCTAGGTTTGGAAGAAGAAAGAAGTAGAGAAAACAGTTATTAGAGAGCTTTGATTAGCTCCTTACCACACATGCGCTTATATTATGATGCCACGTATCAAGACAGTCACAGAACATTCCGGCTAACATTAAGACAGAAGTAACCAGGGAAAAACTAAAATAACACTCTTACACCCACCTTGTGATGGAGCATGGAGATCAAGCATGCCCCAACTCGAAGGTCAGTTGCCGGACGTCTTATCGAGCAAACATGAATAGTAACAATGTGCTTCTGCATCATCAAATCTCATATAAAATGACAATCAACATTTTGAAAATAAGATTAATGATTGGCCTGTTATCAAACAAGTGTGGTTGAGTTTGGCCCAACTCTTGTTTGGATTATTTTCTCGTCTTTATTCAAAAAATTCCGTATTTTTTAGTTCTCTCTTATTTATAAGGATTATTTATTCATCTCGACGATATGTCAGAAAAGTAAAAAAGCATGAACCAAACTTTTTAAAAAGTTCAGAAAAAATAAAATTATTCACAAAAATCTATCTTATTTGGATTACTTTCATCTTTAGTAAACTTTTTAAAACTTTTAATCATAATATTTTAGTTTTGATATTCCTCTCGTGGAGATGTACTAGTAATCCACAAAAATAAAACACAATTAACAAATTGAGGGAAAATTTGAATAGAGAAAAAAATAATAATAAATTAGCAGGCCATTGAGCCTAACGTTGCTCATTGTATAAGATTACTTATCCTGCCCTTTGTTGAATTGGTTAAATGACAGTAATTATCCCTGCGAGATGTACACATACATATACATAGATGTAAGAATATGAGAGAGCCTTCATACAGTTGTTGACGACCGGTGTAATATTGTTCATGCCTCATGATGTCCTCTGATGCACTTAATAAGGGGGCATGCCCTCATTTAGCTTAACTCAGTAGGACCACTATTTCTTTTCTTCTCTTTTCCGTTTATTTTCTTTTGGCAACAGTAATAAAAATGTGTTTGATAATTTATTTTTCTTTTTAATTTTTTATAAACGATTTTAAAATTTCAAGAAATTATAGAAACACAAAAAAGTTGTTTTAAGTTTTTTGTTTATGTTT
>NMUG010011961.1:0-10485 GCA_002855965.1 Monotropa hypopitys
AGGTTTCGCAAGCCGAAATCCTCGAAGTCCCCAGCGGAGTCGCCAGTTGTCGCGCTGGAAAATTTTTCCGTCCTTCCCTCACCTCCCGAGCTGCGGGAGTCATTTTCCGGGACGGAAAAAGATACGCTGTTGGATAAAATTTAAAATATGGGGATTTGTTTGAAAATGGATGGTGGCCTGAGTATGCCGATTTCGAATCTTCGGAGTCGCCACTTGGTATTGAGCTGTGGTGTACCAAGTCACCGGAATTTTTGTTGTAAAAAGATGTCATTTTGTTTATGAAAAATGTCTTTTTATTTTGGAAAGGTGTCTGCAAAACCAGAAATTCGAGTTCGGGAATTAAATTACGAATGAGGAAGGTGTTAGGCACCCCACTCGTCCTTTCGGTACTTCTCTTTCAGAAGTAAATCTCTTTTCGAATCGAAATCGATTGTTTCCTATACTAAGAGAAATTTGGATTATTACTGATTTTATGAATGAAATGAGAAGACTCCTGAATATAGTTGTTGACGGGCAGATTTCGGCCCGGTTTAGAAAAAGGGGAATTTTGGAGGAAATACGGGTGACTTTTGACCCGGTTTTGATGAAAATGGATTTGTTTTTTAGTCGGACAGAACTTCGGCGAAAAATGTTTTCTACACAGTCGAACAAAATTCTGACTGTGTTTTGGAAGAAATTTTGTTAATATAATTATGTTTTCAATAGTCGGACGGAACTTCGACTGTATTTTGAAAAACATTTTTTTACGGTTGGACTGAATTCCAACCAAAAACTATCGTTTTTATTTTCAGGTAGTCGGACGGAACTTCGACTGTATCTTGAAATCTGTTTTGGATTTTAGTCGAGTGGAAACTTCGACTAAATCCTTGAAATATGATTTTCTATGGTCGGACAGAATTCCGACCGCGTTTTGGAAAATGATTTTAAATTGGACAAAGCTCCGACTGCACTTTGAAATCTGTTTTGGATTTTAGTCGGACGGAACTTCGACTAAATCCCTGAAATATGATTTTCTACAGTCGGACAGAATTCTGACCGCATTTTGGATAGGAATATTTTGAAATAGGTCAGACAGAACTTCGACCGTTTTTTGGGAAAAAGATGGGATATTTTTGGTTTAGAAAATTCCAAAGAATATCGAGTGAACCGGCATGACCCGGGTCACAAGGCATTCCAGTGATCTGATTTTCACAGCTACTGCAAGCTTTCACTTCAGACATCGGATCGAGGAATTTTATTTCTGAATTTTAAAGTGTTTTGTATTTTTCAGTCGGATAGAATTTCGATCGGAAAAATGTTTTCTGTAAAAATTGCCAGAATATGTTTTAACCGGGCTTTTGGAAGAAGAATTGTTTTTACCAATCGGACAAAGCTTCGACTGGGTTTTGAAAATCAAGGAGGGGATTTTTACTTCTTTTTAAGTGTGGGAAAAATCCTACAGGGATATCGAGTGCTTCGGAAATGATCCGAGTCATAAGGCATTCCTTCGATCCATTTCTGACAGCTACTGCAAGCTTTCACTTCAGACAACGGATACAAGATTTTAGTTTTGTTTGAAAGTATTTTTTGGAGAAAGCAAAAGTTAATCGCTGTAGAGAGAGAGTATGATGTGTATGGACAGGGGTATAAGATATCATATATATAAACCGAGCTAGATATATTCCGAGCTAGACGACAACAATGGATAAGATATCATATATAATCGAGCTGGATATATTCCGATCTAGAAGGCAACAATTGATAAGATATTATATATAACTAAGTTGGATATATTCCGAGCTAGACGGCAACAATTGATATGATGTTTTGAAGCGAAGACTTTTTTATGTTCTTCTCGTACGCGATAACGGAGCCGGCATAGCCAAGCATGTGCCGAATTCTAACGAGGAAAAGACATAAAGTAACGAATTCTTTAAACAGATATGGGTTTTGAAAGCGATAAAAGACCAGTATTTAACAAATAAAAGCAAATTGTATTGCTATATTTGTATAATTCCGGGAGACAACTTCTTAAGATAACTTCTTTAAAATATAGTAAGGCATAGTGTCGGACTCGGCCGATCGACTAATACCGAACTATAGATTAGAAGACTATCAAGAGTCTCCGAAGAATAATAGAAACAAAATGGTATTTATCGTGTAAAAATAGACTGAGGTTTGGCTGGATTTAAGGTAGTTTCAGAGGTTTTTGTAAGAAAAATGCCCGGAGGTTCAGAGGTTCTGGTTTGAAGTGGATTGAAATGAGATTGCTTGATCCTAGAAATGTTGAGGTTTGAGTTTCTTATATAGACCTTCAATGTCGCAACTATAGTTGCGACATTAGGGTTCCCGGGCCAATTGGGTTGCCACGTGGCCCATGAGCTGGCTTGAGATATTTGTGGAAGGTTCCTGGGTTGGTAGGGTATTATCCTGATCCAAAAATTAATTAGAAAATTACTAAAATATCTTAAAAATAGGAAAAGTATCCCGGAGTTCTGAATCTTGGTCCGAAGCTTCTATTTGCGCTTGGCCGTCCCCTCGGAGAACTTTGATTTTGACAATTTAAATTTGATATTCATGATCGCTGTGTTGAATCACGAATATAGCAAATATCCCGGGCTTCATTCGGATAGTTCCCGGAAAACCCCTAAAATACGGCTCTGATACTCTGACTGAAATAAGAAGCGGTTGGTGCACCTCTTGGGCTGCTCGGCTTCCAGAAAATCTGTTCCGTAGGAAATGTCAGATTTTGAAGATGAGGTCCGTACAAAATTGTTTATACTCGCTCTAAATTCCGGTACTGGATCGGATGAAGTCAGTTTTTATACTCGCTTCTTCGCAATATATTTGTCTTCGATATTCTCCTCAGAAGGAAAATTTCGGACATTCGGGTAAGATTCTACTTGTGCAGGCCCGTTTGCCAATTCGGATGCAGTTTCTATGTCGTCCTTTTGAAATTTGTTTCGGTAGATGCATCGGAATAGATTTCTGAGACAGGTAAGTGTTCCTCAACACTTGGCCATTGTAGTTTCATCGTTTTGAAAATTTTGACGGACGTCGGGGTTGTTCGCGGTGAGTCTGAACATTCCGGAGGTGCATTCGGATACTGAAAATAACCGTTTTGCTGATCTCGGAATTTATGGGGGCTGAGCCAAAATTTGGGTATCAACATTAGCGGTGACTAATGGGCGTGGATTGTGGAGGTACATTGAAGGACGGACGAACAGTGTCGCGCAACGTTTGAGCTTCGCATCTGTAAGTAAGCCTCTGTTCCTTTCTGTTCAGTGTTATGAATCGTTTACTGTCGAATATTGACTGTCTGTCGGATTCTAGTTGTCAACCTTAGCGAGCGACGAAAATCAGTGGCGCGCAACGTTCAAGACTTCGACCACCGCTAGTGGTCGCATTGGCAGGTATACCGCGCACTCCTTTTAATTGTCGTAAAATTCTAATCGGTAAATTTATATCAGTAGGAGGTGTGATATTGGGTTTATGTTTGTTGTTGTTGTTGTTGGCGCCTTAGTGCGGTTCTCTTATTTTAAGCAGGTTCATGCCGAAATTTCTAGCAAATCTAGTGTCGGCAATTGTTTCAGAAATTTCAATCGAGGTAGAGTTTTCTATCCCTCTCGCTTGTACTGTTGTCTTGTTTACTTCCTTCTCGTTCATTTTATGAAATTTCGTCAAGTCTTGTTTATTTGTAAAATTAGCATCACAGTATTGTCATTCACTTAAATTGGTCACGTTGAGTTTTGTCTAGGGTCGTTGCGTTCTCCCTAGGACATTGGTTGGTCGATTTCGAGTTCGATTATGAAAAACCCCAATTCTTGTGAAAAACTTGTCGTTGTCATTTTATAAAATCAAATTGGGGATCTTTGGCTTGTTTTGAACATTCTCGGATAGTTTGTGGGTCAAATGGTATTTTGACATGTTTTTGGCAATGAATCGAACAAATAGAACATTTTGTAAATAAACGGAAGTGTCTCGGAAATATAGAACAGTATGTGATCTCGTTGGATGTTGACTTGGTGGTTTCTGCCCAAGCAACTGTGGTTTTGTCGAGTAGGGGATTCGCGTCCCTAGAGTCGCGGAATTACTTGATACGTCGGCAGGCGGGATCTAAAAAGAATCCAATTGGCCAATAGGTATGAGTAAACGGGTTCCTGTAAGTCCCGGAATAAGACATGTACACGTCGGCAGGCAGGGCCATGGAAGGAAGCTCAACACAGATGGATCTTTTACCCTCTTCGGGGGGACGACTGGGGACTCGCTACCACGAGGAGTCTGCCAGGATTTGGATCTTTTATCCTCTTCGGGAGGACGACTGGGGACTCGCTACCACGAGGAGTCTGCCAGGATATGGCTATTGGAACAAAATGGGAATTGGAATACATTTGGAATACGGAAAATGAGTCTTTTACTTAGTATGAGTTGACACTTGACACAATTCCCTGTTGGCCTTGTCTAGGCATTTTCTTTTGGAAAAGATCAGTTATGAGTACTTTTTTCTCCGAGTCTTGGTTAGACACAGTGTTTTACTACTTTTCTCTACGATGAGTCAAATGTGGAATTTGAAAGAAAAGGAAATGTTTTACTTTAATGAGATCCATAGCATTGCATCATTTACGTTCTTTGCACTTTCACTCACGTGCACCCAATAGTATAGACGGTAGGAGATGGATTATCTCTACCAGGCGGTCGTATCTGACCCTCTACTTTTGTAGGACTTACCCCTTGGACTTGGAGCCACTGGATCCTTCGTAGGACTTGAGGTTGGACCGGAATGTAGTGATAGGTTGTCTTTACTTTCGGTGTTGTACTTTCTTTTCTTTACTGTTGACCGCGTTGTACGGGATTATCATATAAAATCCCATTTGGCCCTTTCTCTTTTAGTTGATACACTGTTGTATAGGGTTATGTTATAAAATCATATTCGCATCATTTATTTGTATTTCATTTCAAGCAGAGCATGTGATGTAATAAGTAGTGTAATGGTTAGTGTGTGTGTGATAGATAGTTCTTTACCCTTTTTATTTGGATACTCGTTATCTACATTTAACACTTCTAAAAAAAATATGTCTCAAAATTTGGGAGTGTTACACACCTACTCAACTTCACAAATCACTTGCCATTCTCATATGGATCACCACACAACATCCATGCATATTGACATTAAGTAGTCAACACAACTCATGCAATTTTAATTCATATCCACGTCAAACACATACATGCATCACATTATGCAAATTTCACACCCAAAACACATTGATGGCCATACCTCATATTTGACCAAAATAAACGAATGTCATACATATGCATCAATGCCATATTCCACGTCAAGGACTCACACACAACCATGATCTTCGTTATTTGATCTTTACCAATATTATCCTTACTTAACACCCGTGTACATACACACACAGATAATTTTTCCTTGAATTCCTTAAATTCCATGTCATGACTATCATGTATAATACATTAACATTTTATTCATTTTCCCTAATTGCATATATATATATATATTATACATAATAGGAAAATATCCCAGTCACATATTCATTTGTCCCAGTCATATATCTCAGTCACATTTTTTTGACACATCATCACACAACACCTTATCCCATGGCCCCACATATAACCCAATATCACTATCACTATTCACAACACTGCAGGAGGACATGAACACTGCACAATAAACCTCTCTTTCCAATAAACCGCCCAAAGCCTTTGTAGTACTTGCAAACACTACGATTGAGGCAAATGTAAAAAAAGATGGGAACTTTTGGTTTGTATACCATTCTTGCTCATAACATTACGTAGTACTTGCAAACACTATGTTTGGTTTTTGGTGTTTTGATCTTGGTTTTGATTTTCGTCAACAGAGCCAACAGAGCCAACGTCTCTTGCTCATAACTTTTTTTGCTTTTTTTCAAAATACACACTGACTCAATTCACCTTGGATTGTTTGATCTCATTAAAAGTGCTACATAATTGTTCAGGGTTTCTCATTATCGATCTTGATTTGTTTCATTAGTTATATTAGTCTGATTGTGTAATTTCTTAATGACTATGTGGTTTACAATATTTCTTTCCATGGATTGTATGAAAGTGACTATGGTTTAAACATTCTTGATGATTCCCTCAACTTCTGGGTCATGTCCCTTTTGTTTCTAATTTATGACGGAAATACAATCAGAAATGCAAAGGAAAACAAGTGGTGGACTGGACAATTCTTGATAGAGATGTTGCAATGACTGGAAAAGATGGAGAGTGCCATTTTATGCAAATAACAATCAGTATATGAATTAGCCATTTCAGTTAAATGAGTTGTTCATTGGTAATAGGAAAAAAAGAGCCTAGAAAGTATCTCGATGTTTGAGAAATTAGGAGCTCATTTCTTGAGTACCACTATTGGTACTAAGTTTTGGAGCTTTTTATGGAGCATTAATCTGCATCTTTTCTTTTTATGGGTATATCATTTAATTGAATTGTTTACAACCCTATGGATCAAATTAATGATAAATTTTAGTTAATTTTGTCACCATTTTCTTTGATTAGATTGGCAGATGATTTTAAAGCAAACTCTTCATTCAATGGAGAAGATCACCAAGATTTCAAGAGAGTGGATGGTGTAAGTGAAAAAAGGGAACCGAATTCGACGTCATGGGAAATCACCATCGAAGCCACCATTGAAGTCACCATCGAGACCGCACTCTACAGTCTAGAGTCATCAGTGGTGGCAGATTTCTGTACCAAAGCCACTGTGTTTTAGCTTTTTTCCGTTTTTTGATATCTAATGTACTAAATCTTTTGAATTTTTTGGACCTGTACCTATGCCCATACTCTACATGTTTTAGGTTTTCAATATCATTGCAACCATAGGACACTCCATTGAAATCTTATGTTGCTCCTCCAACATAACAAAAAAGTTGAGTATAATTTACCTTCCCCAGTGGAAGGTCTTCTCCACACGATAGCTGAGAAGGTAGATGTAAAGAGGAGTGCCATTGGAGTGAATGCAGCCACATTATTCACAAGCCCCCTCCTGGTGACAGTACCTATGTTCGAGCAAAACATGTACATGTATACATACATTGGCATCAACTAATTATGTCCCAATTGCAAGTTATTCTTTTTAACTGTTGTATTTTTATGATGTTTGATTTGTCATTGTAAATCATTTATTGGTGAATAATTTTGAATATCTAAAACTTGAATTATAGTATTGGAGGACCATTTTGTTTTCTGAATTCATTTCTCGGAAAACATAGAGAAAACGGGTTTTGGTTTTGGTTTTGGAAGGAGAACATTTTGGAAATTGGCGATAGCGTTGCTAAAAAATGGGTAAGATATGGTGGTAGTGTGTTTTTATATTCAAAAGTAGCATGCTGAAAAATGGCAAGACTAAATTTGGGGTCTACTATCAGATTTTCCGTTGAGTTTGTTTTGTGTAGGTAAGACTTAAGTTTATCAGCTCAGTTTGATGGAGAAATGTTTTTCAAAGAGAAACTTAGTGGAATTGGTTTTAGTAGGGCTGTGATATTACTTCAACGCCAAGCCATTACTATTTCAATGATGACTGTGACCTCCTAGCATGGATATGAATACGAATATGAACACGAAAATTCTTAAAAAAATAAATGCACAAACAAAATTGAGGACTCCATATGCATTTTATGTTTTTTGATGGACTTACGTATAACGTTAAATTTGTTGGATATTGGTTGGGTTTTTATGTGACGATTAGCTCATAGTTCTATCATTAGTGTCGAAGACACGAATTTAGTGCCATCACTCATAGTGCCGAAGGCACTCTAAAGTGCCGAAGGCACGAATTAATGTCGAATACATTACTAACACTTGAAATATTGTCACGTCTAAAAAGTTGCATCATCACTCATCATGTGTACTGAAAATACTGCAAAGTGCCGAAGGCACTATTAATGCCCGAAGTTTCATCGTACCATAACGTATTGTGTTGCGCTTTCTATTTTGTCGCCCCGTGCCATAGGCACGGGTCATATGCTAGTATTATACGTAACAAAAAAATGTCCCAGTCACATATTCATTTGTCTCAGTCATATATCTCAGTCACATTTTTGTGACACATCATCACACAACACCTTATCCCATGGCCCCACATATAACCCAATATCACTATCACTATACACATCACTGCAGGAGGACATACACACTGCACAATAAACCTCTCCTTCCAATAAACCGCCCAAACCCTTCATCCATACGCTCCCCCCTCCCCCCTTGAGACTCTCCCTCCTCGATACATGTTAAGATTACACAGACCCACGTTCTCTCGAGACCCACACATATTATGAAAAGCTCTCTCTCTCACCCTCATGCCATGTTCAAACATTACATAACCATGGATCCTCCTTTCTCCCCGAGAATCCTAAATCGTCCCCAACAATCCTCCTTTCTCCCATTTCTTTGCAATCGATCGACCAACGCGAGGGACATTGCCTCTATCTCCGAGCTTCTGGCCACAACATTGGCATCGTCGCCGTTGCCTCTACCAGAGACCACCAATGCCATCGTCCTTCTTCTTATGGGGGAGAGTTCCAACGGGACAGATCTCTGTGATGAGAGTTGAGAGGAGAGAACTATTGAAGACGATGATCGACGAAGACGGAGGACAACAAAAATTGTTCTTGTGAAACCCAACCTCGCCTCTGCCAAATCTCTTTCTCCCTTCAATTTCTCTGCATCAACTACTTCACCTCTGCCACATTCGAAGCTCTACGAAACCCTATAATTATTCTGCATCCCACCACAACACCTCTATCCTTCGATCCTCTCTAACACAAATGGAGGGATAGACGGTGACCTCTGGTTTCGACTCACCCCCTCCGCAACACCTCCATCCTTCCGCATCCCACGCAGTACATGGGGGAGGAGATTAGTTTAACTTTTTTTGGTTTCGTGATTGGTGGATGGATTTTCACAATTCGTAGAGGAGGCGATATACATAGTAGGTACAATTCATCCACACAATAGTTAGGGATTTCTGGACTGTTCACATTTCTGGGTTTGACGAGGGGTTTACATATAGGGAGTAGGAACAGTAGGTGAGGAGTTTAGTTTTTTTCCGATTGTTTTGAGTTTCTGGGCGCAAGGATACAGTGGGGAAAAATTAGTGGAGGGTTTTGGTTTTGATTTGGTTTTTTCATTTTCTGGGTTGATTTCAAAAGAGGGTTTGTTTTTGTTTTCATTTCAAAAGGAACAATAGATTTAGTTTTAAGGGGTTGTTCTTTGTTCTGGGTTTCATCTTTCGTTTCTGGGTTTAATTTGCTGTTTAGGTTTATTTTTTCATCAAGGTTGGAACAACAGGGCGTCCGAATAACGGGACTATTTGCATATCTGTGAACCATATTTCTGCAAATTGTGGTATTATTTAGAACATGGCATCTGTTTTCAGCATCGTGCCTTTATACTATGGTTGCACATCAGACGAAACGGAATGGAAAAACTCATTTCAGAATTCGGAACATTTTTTTCGGAACTATTTTTTTTGTTCCAATTTCGGAACTAATTTTTTCGAAAATTTTATTTTTGTTCCAATTTCGAAAATTTCGGAATTTTTGGAAATTCAAAATTTTTGAAAATTTTCGGAATTTTCGGAAAATTTTCGGATTTTTGGTTAAATTTTCGAAATTTTTTTGTAACTCTGAAATTTTTAAAGCACTAGAAATTTGAACAATGTCTTCTAATGAAAAAAATAATACGATAATCTTGATATATGTACAGATTAAAGAAAATAATATCAAACTTTTTCAATATTCGTAAATTTTAAAGTTGTCATATGATTAATTGATTATTGTGAATTTTATCTTCTTACTTACAATTACAAAAAAAATAAATATTAATTAAAATTCCTCATATAAATATCAATGCATGTTTGAAATTTGTTCAGAAATTAAGCAAAATCTATAATTGGAAAATTTTCGGAAATTTTTCGGAATTCGGAAATACCAAAGTATGTTCCAATTCCGTTCCAACTTTTTTCGGAAAATTCGGAATTCGAAAAAAAAAACATTCCAAAATCGGAAAAAATCGGATCGGATTTTCAGAAATTTCGGAATATTGGAAAAATGAACAGCCCTACTTTATACTGTTGTAAACATTTGAGTGCGAGGTTTCGGTGTATGGTGATTCGTCTATGTTTTTCAATTTTTTGGTGGTCTTTATCGATTTTTTGTGAACATTTTTTGTTCTGTTTTGGTTTCGGTTCCGTTCGGAACGCAGTCATCGCAGCCACTCCATTTCTGCTCTCGAAGTTCTTCGTTTCATTGTACAAAAATATGGCGATTCTTCTGTTTTTTGTGTTTTTTGTTTGATTCTTCTTTTAGGGCTTTAGTGGCTGTGATTTTGGCGGGTTTTCGATTTTTGCTCATAGATGAGGTTTGTAGTTGTTGAGTTGGATAATGAGACAGAGGATGGGTGTTCAAAATTTTTTCAAAGAGTAAGAGATTCGCGTGAGGGAGGGAGACA
>NMUG010011962.1:0-10485 GCA_002855965.1 Monotropa hypopitys
TTGTGCTCGCCTCTCCTCTCGCTCGTCACTGTGAATGTATAGTGTGTATAATATGTTTTGTATATATTTTGTATATGTTTTTTATGTGTTTGTATATGTTTTGTATGTGTTTGTATATATTCTATTAGCAAGTTGAATGACTTAATGTTCATCGACATTTGTATGAGACAATTTTATGGTACAATTTACCGTGGATATCATTCTTCAATTGAAATGATCAATTGATCTGTACAGAGAGCAATTACACACTAGGATAGCATTCTTCAATTGATCTGTACAGAGAGCAATTACACACTAGGATAGCATTCTTCAATGTACAGAGAGCAATTACACACTAGGATAGCATTCTTCAATTGAAATGTACAGAGAGCCTGCTTATATGATTCATGTTACATTTACATTTTCCTTTTTTTTTTGTTATGTATTTGGTTGAATATTTAAAAAATAGCGCCGTACCATAGCCGTACATGTACCCTACTTTTTTAATTTTTGCCGTATGCAGTACCCGTACCACGTACCGGTACCCGTGCTTCATAGGCGTGTACTAATGAACTGTACGTTTGAGTTGAGAGAACTCTTTATTGTACTGAAGGGTTGACTTCTGAGAAAATCAACAGTTGTGTAAGTACTGAAAATATAGTGAATACTAGTGATTATTCAGGGGAACTTCACTAAGTAAACAATTAGCTCAACCACAAAAAAATTCTTGGTCGCCTTAATTTGTCTAATTATCTATTTGCGTTATTTGATTACTAACACATCTGCTAAAAAAGAGCGACACAGTGCACGAAACTCCCGCATATGAGGGGTCTGGAAAAGGGTTGATGTACGCAACCTTACCCCTACAAGCAGAGAGGTTGTTTCTGTGAATAGAACCCGTCACCTATAGGCCACAATGGAGTAGCTTTACCACTACGCCGGGTCCGCCCTTCAAAAAAGAAAATTATATTTTACAGGAATTCAACCTATTCACTCCCCTCGAGGTTGCAATATCAAATCATTTTGCCATTAAAATAGAGATGTACTGTAAAACAAAAGTAAAACCACATTTTGCAAAGCCAGGTATATGAACCAGCACTTCTAAACACTTGGTAACTGAAGCTATACCTCAATGTGCATGGCTTTCCCAATTTTCCAGAACTCAATGCAGCAACCAACACCAGAACTTGCAAGTATCATCCATGAAGTATCATGGTCAAGTAGGTAGAGAAAGACAATTAACTGACATATAAAGCTCACAATAACTGACTTTGCAGATAGTCCTTCCATTGATTTGTTTTTGTTCCAAAATTGAATATCTGTAGTGTAAGAAAGAATAAACTAATCTATAGATCCAATGTCCCATAAAAATCATCACAGGAGATACAGAGACAATTTCCATTACCATTCTTAAATGCTAAGAAGTCAAATATGGAATGAAGTACTGAGACAACCATTGTAATCACTAGAAGGTAGGGATTCCCTTCCAAGAATACTCTCTGCAAAAAAGGAAATATTAACCAAGCCAAAATTTGAGTCAACAAGTATGGTAAGATGATTTAAAATAAGGAATACGATCACCTTGGCATAAATAGTATGCCTTGGAAAAAGACAAGAATAACAGAGTCCAGTTGAGCTCCTACAGGTTTACCCAAACTAGAAGCTTAAGGCACGGCGGTCCTTTGTCAGTCAAAATTGACCGTGGAGCCATTGTTCACAGGATTATAAGTTAGCAGATGCAGACTTTATGGAGAGCTTGGCTCAGTTCTACTTGCTTTAATGTGTAGAAAGCAATTTTTGCTAGGAAAATGTGACATTTTGGGTTATGTGAACTCATTTACTTTCTCCAAGTATGGATATGTTATGGATACGACGCCCGTACCTAATTTCAACACTTGGATCCTCCAACTTTTGTGACTTTAAGAAAAATAACGTAACATCAGTTAGAAAAGAAATATTTCTAGCCTTCTTTTCACTTGGATGAGTGAAATTTTATGTTTTTCGTTAATCCCATTCTACTTCAAATACATTTGTAAATTATTGACAATCTTATCTAAGCATGTCACGTAATAAAAATAAGTTTCTAGGTGTCCCGAAACCCATACCCAGCTTTTGGACACATCCCAATATTCCAAGATTTAAGTTTAGGAAGGCATGGACAACGCACCAGGATAAAGGTAGTTTTTGGGTTAATTATTATTTATCTTTGTGTCAAGGATTGTATACACTCTTGTCTTTTAACTTTGTTAGGATTTGTTTAAGGTTATAAGGTAAAAATATGTCGCTTCATTTTTTATTCTTGTAATCTAACCTTTTTCGCAATATAAACCAATTCCCAGGGTGTGGCGGCAGTGTGTACAGGGCCCGGGTACATATTCAACGCGGCATGCTAAAGGGAAAGCAAGAGAAAGGGCCTTTCTGAAAACCCTCGCTATCGGCTCCATATCCTTATGGCTTTTCTGTATTCATTGTAACATGGTATCAAAGCATTAACGGCATCCCAATTCGGCAGAGTAGCAGCCTTACTTCTCCTCTTCCCTAGTTGCACCATTCTCTCCCTCCTTAACATATAACAGTCATCTGTTTTGCAAAACTCCATCTCACGTTCCGGTTATGTACAAACAGACTCAAACCGAGACCACTTTGCACTCAATGCAGTTTCACGAACCCCGAAAAATTATACGTCGGAGCTACGGCAACAGAAAAGGTTGTTGAAAACCTTATCCCTGTGCTGATCACCGAGGATGGAAATCGATATTTCCTTAGTGGCTCTTCCCTCGGCGAGCCAGAGCGGGAGGAGATGGTTCATTTTTAAAGTCTAACATATAAGTATTCGCCTGGACTCCATACAAGATGCACGGCGTCGATTCAACGTTCATCTGCCATCAGTTGAAAGTTGATCTTGCAAGGCGTCTCGTCATCCAACGACCACGATGATTCTATGGCCCATACTCAAGCAATCATTGAAGAGGTCAATCAGTTTTTGGAAGCCAATGCCATCCGGGAAGCCCAAGAGCCAACATGGCCTGCTAATACTGTGGTGGTAAAAAAGAAGAGTGGAAAATGGTGGGTATCCGTCGACTATACAAACATCAATGATGCATGTCTGAAGGACTGGTTTCCTTTGGACAAAATTAACTAGTTGGTGGACGCAACGGCCAGACATGACCGACTCAGCTTTATGGATGCCTACAGGGGCTACCACCATACCTCTATGGCCGAACAGGATATGAAGAAGACCGCGTTCATGACTCTGAAGGGGGTCTAATGCTACAAGGGCATGCCATTCGGACTCAAGAACGCTGGAGAGACCTACCAAAGAATGGTTTCAAGGATGTTCAGTCAGCAAATTCGAGATATCATAAAAGCACACATCAAAAACACGGTCGTGAAATGCAAAGCATAAACTCCGACTCAATGCGGAAAAGTGCTCCTTCGGCATCGGATCCGGAAAATTTCTTGTCTATCTCGTCACCTGTGTCGAGGAATCGAAGCCAATCCGGTCTATGTCACCACTATTGAAAGACTCAGGGTTTCAAGAATGATTAAGGAAGTCCAATGGCTCACAGAGATGGCAACGACACTAAACTGATTCATTAGTTGTTCATCGGATTTGTGTCGCCCCTTCTTCCATGCCATAAAAACCAGTCGGCAAAGATTCAAGTAGACAGAGGAATGCGAAGAAGCGCTTCGGCAATTGAAAAAGTATTGGGTCGAACCTCCTATTCTAGTTATGTCGAAAGGCTTGCAGCCTCTCCTTCTCCACCTTGTTGTCTCCCCTCATGTTGTCAGCTCGGTTCTATGTCGAACCAAAGGAAAGGAACATCAGCCAATTTATTATTCAAGCAAAATGATGATTCTGGTTAAAACCAGAAATCTACCCCTCGAGAAGCTTGCCCTAGCTTTGGTCGCCGCATCAAGGAAGCTGTATACTATCGTTGTCCTTACCAAACACCCTCTCAAAACAGTCCTCTAGAAGGCAGATCTCTCCAACTGGATTTCTAGATGGGTCGTCAACTTGCCAACTTCGATATTAAATATCAATCCCAGACTACAATAAAGGCCGAGGCCTTGGCCGACTTTGTTGTCGAGCTCTCCCTCGGGACAACACCCCAGGAGATCTCTCAGACAAGTCGTTCCACCGAAGTCCAGGAGCAGTCGACCATCTCCTCTGTCGACCATTCTAATCTGAGAAATCCTTCTGCCAAAATCCAGCATCCGACTTTCGCCTGGAAGATGTTCCACGGAAACAAATGGAGTCTACATGTCGACGGAGCATCAAACAGTCAGGGGTTCGGTGCAGGAATCATATTGATCTCACGGGATGGAATCATGCATATGAAATAGTAGCATTCCTAAAGGAAGATCGGTAACCGTAAGAACAGAGGAAAGCTCACATGGTTTAATGCAAGTCTGCCAACTTCTGGCTGTCGCCCACAAAAGCACTTTATCAGCGCTCCCGGACAGGCCCACACCTTTTTTGCGTCCACTCCAATCAGATCTAAGGAATCCTCTAAGAGTTACACTTCAACACTGCAAAGCGTCACTCCGGCAGACGATCCCTAGCCCATCAAGCATTCACCCAGGGATATTGGTGGGAAAAAATGAAGACCGATACGGAAGGCTATGTTAGGAAATGTCACAAGTGCCAACATTTTACACCGGTGATCCACTATTCAATCGAAGACCTTCAGCCGATCACCAGCCCTTGGCCATTCGCGCAGTGGGGGTTGACATCGTCGACAAGTTGATGGTGGCACCAGGAGGGTTCAAGTTCTAATAACAGTAACTGATTACTTCAGGAAGTGGATTGAAGTCGAGCCTCTAGTAAACATTGCATGGACCGACATCAAACATTTCATCTGGAAGAATATTATTTCTCGCTTCAATGTTCCCTACGCGATTGTATCTGATGATTCCCAGTTCGTCAACGATCTTGTTTCAAATACTTGTGAGGAGCTCGGAGTTAGATTCTTTAACTTCACGCCATACTACCTATGGGTTTTGAGAAAAAATAAGAAAAGTGTTTAAGGTTTTGTTAATTAACCCTCACACAATAATGATTTATTTATATCCTCATTAATCATATTACAATACCAATGGTAACCAATGTAATTATATTCTAACATCTAACACTCCCACTCAAGCTGGAGAATAAATATCACAAAGTCCCAGCTCGTTACATAACGACTCCAATTGTGGCTTGAACAACGATTTGGTGAACATGTCAACTAATTGAGCACTTGTGGTTACAAAGGGAGTACTATCATACCATCATCTAGCTTTTCTCGAACCAGATGACAATCAACCTCAATGTGTTTAGTTCTTTCATGAAAAAAATGGATTGGAAGCAATATGAATAGCCGCTTGATTATCACAATACAAGTTCATAAGTAACTGCAAAGTGAACCCAATTTCCTCAAGGATCCAAACAATCTCACACATTGTGTGAGCCATGGCTCTATACTCCGTCTCTGCACTAGACCGGGCTACAACGGTCTATTTCTTACTCTTCCAAGTTATGAGTTTTCTTCCAAAAAAGGTGCAATATCTTGTAGTGGATCTTCTGTCAGACGGTGATCCTGCCCAATCTGCATCAGTAAATGCCTCAATACGCAAGTGTCCATTAGCCCGATAAATTAGACCACAACCTAGATGAGCCTTCAGATGTCGCATCCCAATGTGGAAGATGATGAGTCGACATAAACTGACTCACAGTACTAACGGCAAACGAGATATCGAGACGTGTGATGGTAAGATAATTCAACTTACCAACCAGTCGTCGATACTGATCAGTGTTAGGACACATCTCCCCCTGGTCCACATAAAGTTTGATGTTGGGATCCATAGGTGCCTCAACAGGTCTAGATCCTAATAAACCAGTCTCTTCCAAAATATCCAGCACATATTTTCTTTGAGACAAACCGATGCCATCTTTAGACCGCGACACCTCAATACCCAAAAATACATCGTTTTCCCAAGTCCTTAGTATGAAACTGTTGCAAAAAAAATATTCAACTCCTCAATTCCTTCTGAACATCACCAGTAATGATTATATCATCCACATAAACAATCAACAATATTTTCCCTCATGCAGAAAAGAGAGAAAACAGAGTGATCAGAATGACATCGACGCATGCCAAACCTCAAGACAGCATCATTGAATTTGCCAAACCAAGCTAGTGGGGACTGCTTAAAACCATAATAGTCCTTACGAAGGCGACATACCTGGTTACTCTCCCCCTCCATATAAACTTCCTCAAAAAGATCACTATGAAGGAAGGCAATCTTGACATCTAGCTGAAATAACGGCCAATCACGATTGGCAGCAAGAAAGCTAAGAAGCCGAACAGAGCCAATCTTAGCAACATGAGAGAATGTCTCCGCATAATCGACAACATACATCTGGGTCTAGCATTTGGCAACGAGGCGAGCCTTATAGCACTCAACAGATCCATCAGGATAACATTTGACAGTGAACATCCAACGATAGCCAACAGTGGATTTTCCAGTAGGAAGAGGTAGCAACTCCCAAGTCCTATTGTGAAGAAAGGCAGACATCTCATCCTCCATAGTTGTCCGCCACTCAGAAATAGATAAGGCTTCCTGCACAGTGTGAGGAACGAAAATAGACGAAACGGAAGTAGTAAAGCACGAAAGGAGGGAGAGAGGTGAGCATAAGAGACAAATTGAGCAATGGGATGAGAAGTACAAGGACGAATACCTTTACAAAGGGTAATTGGGAGAGAGTTGAAAGGACGGACCGGATCGCGCAATGAAGTGGTAGAGGCCACTTTTTTGTATATGATAATCAAAGGGAGTGGGAAAGCTGCAATAATTCTTTCCTCTTGTGGGAATAAAATAAGCATATAATGGGAAGAATTAACAGGGGAAGAAGAAGGGAAAAAAGTAATGTCTCATTAAATGTAACATCCGCACACACGAAGTGACAATTGAGAGAAGGTGAGTAACACTTATAACCCTTTTGAGTGAGGGAATAGCCGAGGAATACACATTTAATCGATCGAGGATCAAGTTTGTCTCATCTAGGGTCCAATGCATGAACATAACAGGTGCAACCAAAAACCTTAGATGGGAGAGAATGTAGAGGACGAGTGGGAAATAAGACATTGTGCGGGATTTGGCCGCCCAATACCCACAAGGGCATACGATTGACAAGATAACCAGTTGTAAGAATAGCACTCCAAAAGGACTTGGGAACCAATATTTGAAATAAAAGTGCATGTGCAACTTTTAATAAATGATGCAACTTGCGTTCAGACACTCCATTTTGTTGTGGAGTCCGAGCACAAGAGGACTGATGAAGAATGTCATGGTCATCAAAAAATGTGGACAAAACATTACTAAAGTACTCCTTGGAATTGTCAGAACGAAAAACACGAATGGGAACATCAAATTGAGATTTTATTTCCATATAAAAGGATTAAAAATAGGGTGCAACTCAGACCTTTCCTTCATAAAATAAACATAAGTGAGACAAGAGTAGTCATCCCAAAAAACCAATAAAGTATTGAAAGGAAAAATGAGTTGAAGTACGCATCGGACCCCAAATATCTGAATGAACAAAACGAAAAGGACTCGAACTACGACCCTCGACTCTGGGGGAAAACAAAATACAATGATGTTTACTAAACTCACAGACTTCATACGACAAAGTCTCTAAACTACTACACGATGGAACAAGGCATTTAAGGTTCGGAAGAGATGGATGACCAAGACGGTAGTGGTGCTGGTACGGTGAAATGGATGACCGAAGTGCAATAGATCCAGGATTAGGCATAGGGATAAAGTAATAGAGTCCACCACGCTCAGATCCACCAATCTTCCTCCATGTCTTGAGATCCTGAAAGACACAAGAATTAGGAAAGAAGGTGACTGAACAGTTCAATGATTGAGTAAGTTTGCTAACAGATAGAAGACTAAATGGAAAGCGAGGAACATGTAAGACATTATGTAAAGAAAGAGACGAATTAAAACAACAGAACCTAAACCAACAATGTCTGTAGTGGAACCATCAGCTAAGGTGACACGAGAAGGTTGCTGAGGTGGTTGAGAACCAGACAAGATGGTAGAAACACATGCCATATAATCAGAGGCTCTAGAATCAATAAACCAAGGGGAATGTGAAGCAAGATAAGAAAATGGTGAACCTGACTGAGCAATCGTAGCAGTGGAGGAAGAAGGTTGTGCAGACGTAAGACGATGGTACTCATCCTCTGAAATAGTAACCACACAGGAAGTGTTAGGTGGTTGTGGGATGTCATCCTCAAAAACTAGAACTTGATGTGCCGAAGGACGACCATGAAGATCTCAACAGTAGTCAATAGTATTATTATCTCCACTGCAGTGAGGGCAGTGACGAGTTCCACGACCACGACTGTGACCATCATTCTAGTGGTTACGGCCACTACTACCTGAGTCACGACCAAATCCATGACTCGAATCGCGACTAAAGCCACCGCGACTACCACCCCCGAAGTCACGAGCACGATGTCCAAAACCATGAGAAGATGGTCCCTAAGAAACATTAGTAACCAAAGCAGAATGATCTGGAGGCAGTGAAACAACAAGGCCAGTATCAGAAATAGTAAATTGACGGATGCAACTGAAGACTTCACCAAGAGATGGTAACTCCTTAGAGCCCAAAATCAAAGAACGGATAGGATCGTAAGAGGGAGGCAAACCAGAGAGTAACCTAGCGACATTCAAAGAATCTCGCTGATACTGCATAATGGTGACATCGGTCGAAATAGGTTGACAAAGATTGATCTCCTCACAAATACCATGAAACCTAACATAATACTGCTCCAAAGACATATTGCCTAGGCTAAGCGAGAAATAAGCTTGATGGAGATCATAAGTCCATCGCAGATTATTAACTCCAGAATACAACTCCTTAGCTTGAAGCCATACAAGCTTGGCAGTGGGTAAGAACACTAAAAGACCGCTAATCTGGGGCTTCATACTATTCCATAGCCGAATATGAATCTGGGCATCCTCTGACTTCCAATCAGTATATTTGGGATCATTTTCTGTAAAAGGGTCATCAGTGAGATAGGAATACTGCTTTGTCCCCAAGAAATACACCTCGATGGTCTGAGCCCCAAGGGCATAATTCTTGCTATTTAATTGAGTGGATGTAATGTAACATATCAACAAACCACGGGTTACTAGAAAAACTAGGGGTAGAAGTCGAAATAATAGAAGCAGACTCAGTAGACCTCTTAGTGCAATAACAATAAACCAATCGTGAGCTATGAAAGGACACCCAATGTAATAATCAACTATCCTCCACAATCACGTGCAGCCGTAACAAGAACAAGCGACCAAACACCTATACATGAGTACCATATTATTGGTAAGTAATGTATCACATCAAATAGGATGGCTCGCTGAGTCAACTCAAGAACCAAGGAATGACTCATTGAGTCAACTCAGCACCCAATGGTTCAGACAGATCTGGCAGATCAAGGATGAAAACGACGATGGTTGGGTGATTCCTGAGGAGGACGACGACGGCTAGGTGACGACGAGGCAGAGGCTTAGGCGGTGCAATGACGGCAAGGCGATGTGATGCGGCGAGTGCGAAAGAAAACGACGTGAAGGGTGGGGGTACGGCGTGAAGGTGGGTTGGCGATGGGGATGGTAGATGGAGGTGGCGATGTGTTGCTGGAAAATAGTGACGGCGACTAGGGTTTTGGTGGTGGATGGCAGCAGCGAGATCGTCGATTGAAGGGTAGGATGGGTAGGGGTGATCGGCGATAGGCTGGTGGAACATAGGGTACGATTCCAGTGATGGCAGCTAGGGTTCCAGCAATGACGGCTAGGGTTCCGGCAAGGGTGGAATATTTTCCGGTGATGGTGGATCTGATAACATGTGGGTTTTGAGAAAAAATAAGAAAAGTGTTTAGGGTTTTGTTAATTAACCCTCACACAATAATGATTTGGTTATATCCTCATTAATCATATTACAATACCAGTGGTAACCAATGTGGGACTAACCCACTAATTATATTCTAACATCTAACACTACCTACAATGCAACGGTCAGGCCGAAGCATTAAACAAGACCGTGTATGTCGGACTCAAAAGAAGATTGGAAGCAAAGAGGGGCAAACGGGAAGAAGAGTTTTGTCACGACTCGTATTTTCTAAAATATATTTCCAAAATTAAATTTGTAATTCAAATTGGTTCATGGATTCATTGGGTTCCGTTGATGATTTGAGTTGGGCGTTGGACCCGTCGTTGGTCTATCTATTCGGTTTGTATTCGATTCGTAATGTTCCGGGAAGTTCCGGGAGGAGTTAGGGTCGAGGTTGGGCTTTTATTTTTTCAAAGTTGCATTTTTTCCAGCGTCGACCGGTCGGGCTTTCCGTTGCCGACCGGTCGTGACCGTTCAGTAAAGAATTGTACCAGCCACGACCGGTACCCCGTAACACTGTCGACCGGTCACCATAGTTCAGAGAGCTTCTATATAAAGCCTCA